>CM022706.1:13164169-13406669 GCA_012295165.1 Asparagus setaceus | reverse complement strand
AAATAAAATAATTTATAAAATAAGTATACACAATTATTAGTAGTAGCCAATTAAATTGAACTCTTATACTATAATTCAATGAGTAATAAAATAAATAGAATAAATTTTGAATCTCATAAATAGTGTAATTATTTTAATAATATCACATAAATTACAATTACACTATTTATTTAGTATTATCTTATTAAATAAACAATTTAATATTATTTTTAGAGTATTTTCTCAAAGATTTATTACGTGATCTTGAATAATTTATACTTGGTAATGATTGAAAACTAACATTTTACAAAAAATTATTTTAATATTAATAATAGTACTATTAATTGTTAGGGTTTTAGATATTAGTCCCTTAAATCCAAAGGCAATTTGATATTAGTCCACGAAATATGTGTAATTTGATATTAGCCCCTCAAATTGCTTAAGTTTGTTGATATTTGTCCCTATAGTTAATTAGGGTTAAATAAGATGGAATATTCCAAGATTCGGATTCTTCCATCCACTCTATCCCTCCACCTCCTCCTTGCCCTCCACCTCCTCCTTGCCCTCCACCTCCTCCTTGCCCTCCACCTCCTCCTTGCCCTCCACCTCCTCCTTGCCCTCCACCTCCTCCTTGCCCTCCACCTCTCCTCTTCCTCCACCCCTCCCCCCTCATCCACTCCCTTCTCCCTTCCCCACCACCTCCTCCTTGCCCTCCACCTCTCCATTGTTGCCCCCCTCCACCCATCCATGATCCTCATTCCATGGTTACTCTTAATCTAATCATGGTTAGGATTTTGTAATGTAAATAGTAAATGAAAGACTAATATCAATAAACTTAAGCAATTTGAGGGACTAATATCAAATTACACATATTTAAGGGACTAATATCAAATTACCTTTGGATTTAAGGGACTAATATCTAAAACCCTAATTGTTAATCATAGTCTAATAAAATTTATAAAATATTTATAGTACAAAATTATTTAAGAGCATAAATAAAAAGTTAAATTAGATAAATATTTATAGTATCTGAGACAATATAATTATTTTAATAGTATTACTTGAACTAAGAATTATAATATTATTAAATAAGGTAAACTCTGATAAACCCATGAACTTTTAGCGGTTTGCATAAATAGACCCAATGAACTTTGAAATCACACTAAACCCTAATAATTTTTGTAGAAAGCCCCCAATATCTTTTAGATAAATTACACCAAAACCCCAATAACTTTCAAAATGCCTTTTATGCAATTTTGGTTCTAATTTATAGGGGTTATCTGCAAAATTTAGAAAGCTATTGGAGGTCTTCTTTGAAATAGAAAAGTCATTAGGGGTTTAGTGTAATTTTAAAAGTTCATATGGGTGAAAGTTCATAAGGGTTTAGTGTAATTTACGCTATTAAATAATTATAATGAGAAGTAACTATTACAATATGTATCAAGTATAACTATCTAGGAACATCGGGGAAAAAGCTAGTAAGATTAATGCGGCTTAGTTAATTTAGAGTTAAGTTAACAACTTTCAAGTTGGAGGGCATATTTAAAAGAACTTATAGAATTAACTTATTAAATAAACAATTTAATATTATTTTTAGAGTATTTTCTCAAAGATTTATTACGTGATCTTGAATAATTTATACTTGGTAATGATTGAAAACTAACATTTTTACAAAAAATTATTTTAATATTAATAATAGTACTATTAATTGTTAGGGTTTTAGATATTAGTCCCTTAAATCCAAAGGCAATTTGATATTAGTCCACGAAATATGTGTAATTTGATATTAGCCCCTCAAATTGCTTAAGTTTGTTGATATTTGTCCCTATAGTTAATTAGGGTTAAATAAGATGGAATATTCCATTCTGTCTGATTCCATCCGCTCTATCCACCCTTCCATCCTCCTCTGTCCTCATCCATTCCCTTCCCCCCTCCTTCCCTCCACTCCTCCCCTCCACCTCTCCCACCTCCCCCATCTCCTCCCTCCCCCACCTCCCTCATCCCCATCCTCCCTCCCTCTTTCCTCCACGGCTCTCCTCTTCCTCCACCCCTCCACCCCTCCCCCTCATCCACTCCCTTCTCCCTTCCCCCACCACCTCCTCCTTGCCCTCCACCTCTCCATTGACCCCATTTGCCCTCCCACCCCATCAACCAATCCTCATTCCATGGTTACTCTTAATCTAATCATGGTTAGGATTTTTATGAAAAATAATGTGAAAGACTAATATCAATAAACTTAAGCAATTTGAGGGACTAATATCAAATTACACATATTTAAGGGACTAATATCAAATTACCTTTGGATTTAAGGGACTAATATCTAAAAACCTAATTGTTAATCATAGTCTAATAAAATTTATAAAATATTTATAGTACAAAATTATTTAAGAGCATAAATAAAAAGTTAAATTAGATAAATATTTTATAGTATCTGAGACAATATAATTATTTTAATAGTATTACTTGAACTAAGAATTATAATATTATTAAATAAGGTAAACTCTGATAAACCCCATGAACTTTTAGCAGTTTGCAGTAAATAGACCCAATGAACTTTCGAAATCACACTAAACCCCTAATAATTTTTGTAGAAAGCCCCCCAATATCTTTTAGATAAATTACACCAAAACCCCAATAACTTTCAAAATGCCTTTTTATGCAATTTTCTGGTTCTAATTTATAGGGGTTATCTGCAAAATTTAGAAAGCTATTGGAGGTCTTCTTTGAAATAGAAAAGTCATTAGGGGTTTAGTGTAATTTTAAAAGTTCATATGGGCTGAAAGTTCATAAGGGTTTAGTGTAATTTACGCTATTAAATAATTATAATGAGAAGTAACTATTACAATATGTATCAAGTATAACTATCTAGGAACATCGGAAAAAGCTAGTAAGATTAATGCGGCTTAGTTAATTTAGAGTTAAGTTAACAACTTTCAAGTTGGAGGGCATATTTAAAAGAACTTATAGAATTAGGTTTTATTTAAGAACAATTTTAGATTTGGGGGCTTATTTAAAAAGATTAACCTGGGCAATCATTATAAGAAAAATATTCAATTACAATAACTACACAATAATAATTAATTCATACATTTCTTTTGAAGCAATCTTATTATACAATTTTATTTATTAACACATAGTTTTACTATTCAATAAAAATTCAAAACTTAAAACATGTACATTCACATGCAAAGCACATGCATTATACTAGTGTGTGCGTGCGCGCGCGCGCGTGTGTGTGTATAAAAGAGGATTGCCTTGTCAAAACTTTTTATTTCAATTTTTGCCCTTTTAAATTTGATATGCTCAAATATATCATTAGTTGTAATTAATCATTCATTAATTTTATATAACCTCTTATTAATTATGCATTTCCTCACTTTTTCAAAACCTTTGGCCACACTATTATTTTATTATTTAATTATGTTCTTTAATAGAAATTTTAAATTTATCCCTAATTCATCCTCACATAATATTTAAAATTCTAGAAAAATTAAGAATAATAAAACTCCTTAGGCTTATGCTTCATGCGTTTGAGTTTCACCTCTTATGGAGGACTACCTATTAACCTTTCATCTTAGTAGCCTTTTAAAAGTATGATATGATAATGGTATGAAAAATAATTTGTGTTTTACAATTGTAATAGTATTAATAGTATAATGAATTTAATAGTTTTTAAATTAATAAATTACACTGTAATTTAATAATTATACAATTTAGTAAATTATTTACTAATAGTGTAATAAACCAATTATTAAATTAATATGTAGTTACTAATAGTATTATAATTATGTTGTGTGTAATATTATTATATTTAAAGAGAAGAAATTGTTTAATATATTATAATTATTTTAATAAATTACGAGTAAATTATATAATTATCCACTATAATAATTGTGTGTGCGCGCGCATGCGCACACGGCAAATTGCTTTCCCACACACAACAGATTGCTTTCCCACACACAACAGATTGCTTTCCCTTGTACTTTCTTCTTTACTAAAATAATATGTATGTGTGTGTGGGTAGGGGGGGAGTATTCCTAATATGACACCTTAGGTTCAATTTAAGGAAGCACCTTTAAAACTATATTATATGTGATCAATTTACTTGATCCACTCCTTTCATTATCATCTAAATGTCACAAAACATCTATAAAATAAAAATCATGATGTTTCAATACTTCTAACACATATTTTTTATTATTCCTTTAGTTGTATTGTCGTAAAAATATTAATTTTACAATCAATTGATGCATGAGTAACTATAACCCAACATGCCTAATTTTTTATTTATCTACAATCGAAACATATAGATCAAAATAAACGAAGTGGATCAAATAAATTAATTGCGTATAATGTAGTTTTGAAGGCGATTTCTTAGATTGATCCTAATATTTCCCCTTAAGAACAAATTTCCATATATATATGTGTGTGTGGGGTAGGGTTGCAATACACCTAGGGTGTAACTATATTAGTTATGTGTGTGTCTTGCCTATGTAGCGTTGGGGAGGGTAGGGTTGCAATACACCTAGGGTGTAACTATATTAGTTACACACACCTGTGAAAATACATCTTTACCCATCTATTTTGTAAATGCAAATAGTTCATTGTAATTTGCGTGTCATCAAATGTATGTGGATCAAAAATCATATGGTTTAGAATTTTCTATCCTATAAATCTAGCAACTGAAAATAAACGATATTTCGGACCATTACATACCATTCATTTCTAGGTCGTTAGATGCATAAACTAGAAATATTTAATCATGTGATTTTTTATCTATATGAAGTTTTGAATGCATAGATCGTAATGAACGGTGTGGATTGTTAATATTCATGGTCAAACATGTATTTTTACAGGTGTGCGTAGCTAACTTAGTTACACCTAGGTGTATTCTAACCGTGTGTGTGTGTATACACACACACAATTATATAAAAAACTTAGTGGGGGCAATCAAAAAGTGGAGGAATGAAGGACATTTTCTCTTTGCCTATGTAATTTAAAGGGTAGAATTGTAATTTTATAAGAATAAATTTTTACTTTTTCCCTTCTTCAAGAACATTCGAGATCATTAACAAAGATATAAAAATTCTAGATCGTCTAATTTACACGAATACTTTTCACTTTCTTTTCTTCTCTTATGTCCTCTTTCATTTTTCAAGAACATTCTAGATCATTTATGCCATGAAAATAAGATTAAAACCTCTATATTCATTATATTTTATCAATTTATAAAAATACTAAAAGAAAGTGATGATGTTCTAAAAGATCAATTATATATAAATTAAAAAGCTAATTAAGATCATTTACATATATCTATACTACTATTTGCATTAAGATGTAAAGAAAATTAGTATGGGAGGACATGAAGGTCAAATAATGAAGGTAAAAGGTAACTTTTTCTTAGAAAATCATCTGAACCATGCTCTTTCCATATATACTATTAATACACATTCTCATCATAAACAAGATATAATAAATTTTCATATCTAATAAAAATATGCAAAAATAACATGTTTTTCTATCACGTGCATTTGCACGTGTCAAATTCTAGTGTGTGTATATATATTAGTTTTCCATTAAAATTACTTAAAGTATATTTATCTCTTTTAAAACTGCAGGTACTATAAATGTTTTCTCGGCCTTTTCCCCTATATTCCTCACTACTTTGAATTAAAGTGTATCTAAAGGAAAGCATTATTATTAACACTTTTTAAGTACTACAAATTCAAATCCAAATCAAACCACATGTGCCATTAATTTCCTTAATTATCACGAGTTAAATGACCTTGAACTTCTATTAGTTCTCCAAGTTGCTTCAGGCTACAACACAAACAAAGAGTATAAAAACATGGAGGGGGAGTACGATTGAAAGAGAAAGGTGCCCTGAAGTGGGTTCAATAATGAAAAAGAATGTAAAAGCAAGCACTTAGGGTTAGGGGAGTGGGGAATGCAAGGACTGTCATATTCCCATCAGTGCAAGAGATGCCATTAACAGTAGGCCTTCTATAGCTCATTAGCTCTTGTCAGGCAACTGCAGCCAATTTTCCAATTGGAATCTAGCCCCATTGAAATTGACATTGGAATCCTCTCAAAAACATCGTCATACGAGCGGACGGTTCTAAGCCCTTCTATGAGAAGCAAATTTCCTATTTTTGCCTGCCTGCCTTCCATGTTGTGAAGGGCTCAGAACCCTTTGCTTAGACTCTTGAACATTGGCCGCTCATAAGCTTTGCTAATATTCCATGCTTAATTGCACTTTTTTATTTATTTTGATTGTTATTATACTGTTTTTCTAACGGATGTCGATAGACGCTTTTTAGAAAATGAGAGAGATAAAGAGAAATAAATAGCAAATCACCCTAATTTCTCGCTCTCCCTTTATGAATTTTCATGAACACCTGTTAGAAAAAACTATTATTATATACATGTGACCTCCCTAATTAGTTTCCATGGATGGACTATGAAGTGAAAACGCTCAGTCCTTGTACTCGTCAACTCACCACCCAAAGTGGTCCATCAGGGCCCGTCAATTCATTCCTTTTGGAAACCAAATTAATCATATGTATATAGGTTCTGGATAGAGAAAGACTGTTCATTTCCAAACAAAATACAGCTAGAGAGCTGTACCTTATCATTTTAACCATAAATTCCTTTTTTTTTAATGTGGGTAATAATTAATAAGTTGAGCAATTATATGGAATGGAGAGCAATCAATTGCACTCTAAGTAAGCCTACAACATTAGAAAGTGGAGGGACTAGGCATGAAAAAATAATTAAAGCAAAAAAAAAAAGGAGGAAAAAAAAAAAGAAAAGAAATTGCATGTGCACGCGCGGAAGCGGAGGAGGGGGGAAAGAAAAGCTGGACAAAGACATATAAAGGGGGCAATACGAAGTGGATAAGGGCAAAGCTGTAGGAAGATGACGGCATGTATATATGGAAATAATTAGTAGGGAAAATGTTGATGGGTTTCTGTTGGTTTTAATTTTTTTCCCCTTCTGATCGAAGATGTGTCGAGTTGTAATTGATCCTTTTTTTAAGTGTACGGAACCAGCGCCAAAGAGAGCACTGTTTGAGTGAGAGTGAGAGATGTAACACAATGCGGGCGGCCAAGCAAAGGACAATGCATCGCATTGCTTCAGTGATCAAGCCAATGAAAGAGATAAGAGTCTTTTGGGGGTCTTGTTTAGTTAGGTTTTGGTCAAAGAAAGGTGCAGGGACGGTGCTTTGGCGGGACACTGGATGGAGAAAGAGAGAGGGGTACAGGGACGGTGCTTTGGCGGGACACTGGAGAGAGAGAGAGAGAGAGAGAGAGAGAGAGAGGTGGGGCAAATAATTGTCCCCGGGGTTGTGGGACAGGGACATGTGTCGGTCGCCTATAGGACAGTGGTTGAGAGAGCACTCAACAAGCTTCAAATAGACGAGGGGAGAGTGGTCCTGAATTAAGAAAAAAAAAATTGATTAGCTGGGGTTGTATAATGAAAAAGAGAACAAATTAAGCAAAAACCCCAGTCCCAACACATCATTATTCACTCACCAGCATCTCTTTCTTTCTTTTTCTCTCAGGTATATGTCCCGTCTCGATCTATCCACTACCACTACCAGTGCAGTAATACATACATTGAAATTGGGCAATGCAGTCCACGAACAGTTCTGCAAGTTAACGGGTTGTAAAGTTTGAGAAAGAGAAAATCTAGAGAGAGAGAGAGAGAGAGAATCCCAAGGATAGCAAATGAGACTCCAAGTGAGACTCCAAATGAGAGGTGAGAGAAGTGACCCCCTGTCATCCTCTTAGCTGCACCCACGTGATACCGCACCATACGTTTTGTATGTTGCACCCCCCCAATCTCTCTCTAAAGCTAAAAGCTACTAGGGGGGGTAGTTCCTTGATTTATTTATAAATACTTGCGTTGTCCCTCCATTTTTTCTCAAACCTAGCCCTCCACCTTCAACTTGACTACCTGAGAGCCACCTGCGTCTCTTCTTTCTCATCATCTTGCATAATTTCTTCTTGTTTTAGAGCAACATCAGTACTTGTGGCAGCTTGTATCTAGCTCCAACAACAGTACCTAAAGCTGTGGAGCTCTTTCAAGCAGTGTACCGCTCCCCGCTCAACCTCCTCATATTTCATGTGGTGCTAGTAAGCCCACGTCCCTTAATTAGATATTTTCACCTTTATTTGCAAATTATATTCCTCTATTCTTACAAACCTAACTCCCTCCTTTAGAGAGAGTCAGAGAGAGAGAGATATATAATTATGATGTTCTCTTATAACCCTGACCCTCCCTACTTTACTATGGAACCAAGGCCCCTTTCTCCTTTCTTCCCCTTCTCTCCTGCACTGAACCAAGACGACAGCACCCTTCATGACCTTGTCTTTCCTCAGCCGCGGCCATTAACTCCTCCAACCGCTCCACCAGTCAAGAAAGCCAAGTCGCCTCCTAAGAAGGCAAATGTTGCAAGCGGCCGCAAGCGAACGACAAGAAAAGATCGTCATAGTAAGATAGTTACAGCGCAAGGGCCGAGAGACCGGAGGATGAGACTGAATCTCGAGGTTGCTTCACAGTTCTTCAACATCCAAGACATGCTCGGCTATGACAAGGCAAGCAAGACCGTGAACTGGCTCATGAAGGAAGCTAAGGCCTCCATCGAGAAGCTCAAGGCCACCACTAGGCCAAAAGAACACAGTTTGAGCAACGAGGCATCTACTTCGGAATTGGAAAGTGAGGATATTTCTGCGGTCTCCGATTGTAAGGGAAAAGCCCCGGCCAGTCCTCAACAAAATATCGCCCCAAACGCGAAGAAAGTAGGACGTCGACCGTCAAAAAGAGCTCCATGCCTATCTTCAATTGGGAAAGAGTCGAGGGCAATGGCTAGAGCAAGAGCAAGGGAAAGGACTAGAGTGAAGAAACTCGGAGATGGTGATCAAGATTGGAATGAGCTGTTCTCTTCCTCGGTTCATTTTGAAGCTATCGAGGAATCGGGTTCTCAAGATGTTAAATCTTCATTGGATCTTGTAGCTGAAGTGGAAGAACAATGCTCTCATTCAACTGATCAGTCCACGCAACTCAACAATGGTGATATTTCTGTCAGTATGTTGGAGTACAGCAACTCAAACTTGTTTCCTGCAGAGCCATGGGCGAACCAGATTCAAAACAGTTTGTGGCAGGTTTAGAAAGCAATTGCTCCAGATGGTTTATCCTGAAATAACTTGTTTCTTGTAAAAATTTTCCTTTTAATTTCTGTCCTTTTAGGAACCTCTTATCTTGATTTTCAGAATGTAATTTATTCTCAATTTGGTAATTGCATCACTCCTGGTTTCCCTCTTGAATTTTCAGTTTCTTCCGCATGTGATGAAATTATTGTCTCACATGTTGAGTTCCTTCTCAAAAGAAATTTCCTACATATATAAATTATTCTCAATCAATTAACTGATTGATATGTTGATTGTTCTTTTTGAAAATTTACATATTGACGAAAATTTGAACAAATTTTCAATTTCTAGTTTGCAAATAAGCTTTTGTGCTTGTCTCACCTTCCTAAAATGAGAAATCATATTTATATCATCCTTCTCCATTTTGTTTACTTTGTGATCTGCTCCTTTCTCCTCCCTATTTGAGAAGGTTTTCCTTTCCATATTTTTGGAGTAATTTTTCTCACTTGATTGTCGTGTTTTTACTTCAAGAAATATCTTTCGTAAAGTTGGTGTAATTTTTATGTAGCTTTTCGTTTTAAGATCATGCTCTTATGGTTTACTGACTTAATATTACCAAGGGAGATGGAAAACTTTAACAGCAAATGTTACTAACATTTCTGTGTGCATTAGTTTCCTCTATGATCTGGCCTTCTAACTCTCATCTATATTTCCCTACAAGGCTCATTCATCAATCCCTCCAATTTCCCTTGTTTAATTTCCTAGTGCTTTTTTCATTGATCTTTTTTTTTTTTTTTTTTTTGGGGATTGTAGGAACGTTCAGTAAATTGGATTATCTAAAACAATAAGGAAACAAGATCTTAGTATGAAGATAAATACTTTCCTTAATTTCTTCTAATATATGGTTTGTATTTTAGGGTAAATTGTCTCATTTACATGGGCTAAATTGAAAACTATAAATTGAGAAACCAGGAGGACAAAATTGTTAGTATGATCTTCAAACAATTTAGATTTTGCAGGTCATTATTTCCACAGTAGTGAGAAATTGTCATGCAAAGATTACCTGAGTGTCGACAAAGCATACCAGCTCCACACAATAATGAGATAACACAGTAAATGTAAATTAGGCAATCTTACATTAAAGACCAGGGAGGTATAAGAAGCAAAGCAAGATATACTGCATCTTATATATGTTGTTAACGATCATCTAATCATTATTTATTTTGGTTATAATTTGAATGTAAATGGGAAATTTTCTGCTAACAGAAATTTACAATGATCAAGATGTTCAAGCTATATTTTCCAGCTGTATCAAATATGACTTCAGACATGGTTCCAAGATCATCATGATTAGTAATTGTAGAAAATAAAATGACTATTGGATTGCAGCTTAACGATGAATAATAAGACGCTAAGATGATAAATTTTAACCATGTATTATGATTATGAGCATCAAACCAATAGTCAAAATTCTTATTTCAAATACTCAGCTATGTACAGAATATGTAAAACTTTATGCCGCATGTTATAGTATATCACAGGAAAAAAGAGTCAGTCCCGGAGAAAGAAACATTTATTATTTAGTTCTCATAAATGAATAGGGCATAATTTGTTCTTCTGATTCATAAAATGAAACATAAGCATATGTCTGGGGGAAAAAAAGTTCTTTCATGTATATAAACTGGGATTAATTGGTGAAACATTTTGTTCAAACTAGCCACAGAAGCTTATCCCTACTATTTATGTCTCCTGCATCTCCTTGTTGAAATGCTAAACAATTTTATTTCACATGCAAGCACATTTAACTCGCTGCAAACTTTCAAATTTACAATCCTCATTAAACTATCATATATACAGATAAAACTGCTAGACTGGATATATAATGAAGAAGGTTCCATCTCTTTTTTCAACATAATTAGGAGATATCACGCCACATGTAGGTATGCCCGAATATGCCTTTCTGATGCTGGTGACCCTGATTGATGTGTAATGATGGCATTGCCGCCACAATTGACATCTTTTAACATTAGGGTTTCCAAAGGGACTAACCAATCTCGAAAATTAATAATAAAAATATCTATAATCAACTGTACACATTAATAGTGAAATAATTGTATTCTACAGAATAACAGATTTTGAATTTTGAAGACAACTACTTTTTCCTTGTCAAATACAAAGGCTAAAGGTCTGTTAGGCAACTGGGCCAGAGTAGTGTTTAAAACTGTTTCTTGTAAGAACCAGTTCAACTGTGGAACAGCACCTCCTTGGTTCACAACTAAACTGGTTTAAAGCCCAAAATTTGAACTAAGAATAACTGAGGCAGTTCTGACCCAGTTTTTAGTAATCAGAAAACAGCTCTAAAACTGGACCAAGTTTAGACTTGGACCAGTTTTATAAAGTTGCCAAACAGACCCTAAATGGCACTTAAATAGCATAAAGTTTTTTCAATGTGGCACTTAAATACCACAAGTTGTAAAAAGTGGCACAAAAATATCATGAATTACCCACCGTTAAAAAATAGCTCACGGAGTTAATTTTTGGTCGTTGTGACCAAAATACTCCTCACCTTAATTTATTACCATCAACGGTTAAAATATGATTAAAAAAAATCCCAAACCTCTCATTTTTATGTTACTTAACAAAGTTACCATGCTCTATACATTTAGATTTTGGATCTCGACCAAGGATCAAGAAGAAATCTCACTCTGGGATCTTGGAGAAGGTGGTTCGCGGCTAAGATTGGAGATTTGCAGTGGATTTTATCTTGGATCGGGGTACTTTGAGGTAATGTTACTTAGAAACTTGATTTGTAGTTAGGTTTTGTAGAAATTTGGGTTGTGCTTTGATATTGTGGTACAAAGATGGTAACTTTTGGATCAGGGTACTTTAGAAATTTAAAACCCTAGAGCACCATTTTATAGTTCCTGCAAAGAGTTTAGAGAAGAAAGTGAAATTGGGAATTAGGGTTGAAGTTTAATGAGAGAAGTTTATAAAAAAAGGAGGGGGTAGTAAATAGTAAACAAGGCAATGAATGAGGTCAAGAGATACTTGAATATGTCATGTGAAAGTCACATTGGAATATTCTTTGGAATACTCCCACGTGTGACTAACAGATGGTAGTAACGTGTCATTATTTTGAAACTTGTGGTATTTTTGTGCCACTTTTTACAACTTGTGGTATTTAAGTACTACATTGAGGAACCTTTATGGTATTTAAGTGCAATTTAGCCAAATACAAATGCTAGATGTCTGTAGGGATCTAAATTCACTTTCAATTGGGATCTGTCTATAAAAAGACTCACAGGTATGGCATTCCTCCAACAGAATGAAGTTTTACACTTCTACAATGCTAGCAGATATAAATAACAAATGATGGTAACTATTATTCGGTCAATAATCATCCATTGTCACTGCACTGGGCACCTGAATGCTATGCCATCATGTTGACATGCACAAATACAACAAGCTGAAGTCTGGTGCTTATCAATGAGATGCTTTTGTTGTATGGAAATTAGTGTTCTGTTTCATGAATTGTGGAAAAATATGGCAAAATATTTGAATTCAGTAGCATGAGGCCTTCTAAGGACACTTGCCTAAGGCAAGTGTTCTTAGACACATAAAGGGGAAAATCTCCTAACCCTAACCTCACCCAAAACTAGACACATAAAGGGGAAAATCCTCTAACCCTAACCTCACCCAAAACTTAGGGTTAGAGGATTTTCCCCTTTATGTGTCTAGTTTTGGGTGAGGTTAGGGTTAGGGGATTTTCCCCTTTATGTGTCTAAGGACACTTGCCTAAGACAAGTGTCCCTAGAATTATTCCAGTAGCATATGTAACCTGAGCATATATATGCAAGCCATGGTAACCATATATTTTAGTTGTCCAAGCAAATGGAACTTTGACCACTTTTTCTTACCTCAATGGCAGGAACATTATATTTGCAAAATTTCTCAGTACTTTCAAGGAAGTAGAATTTTTTTTTTCCCTGGAAATATTTGCATATTTTACCAAAGCTAAACCATATATTATGATTTAATGGCAAGGTGAAGTAGGAAGATTACATAAATGCCGAAATGAGGGACCAGAGAAAGACAATAAAGTTCGGTATTGCCAAATGCAGCTAGACCAACTATAGCAAAGAGAATTTATGTTCCAGAAGACAACAAGAAGCGTGTGCTTTAAGTTTCGGTTGGCTGTGGGACGAGAGCAGATTTTTCCTTATGTCTTCCCTTAGTACATTCCTCATCTTTACTCTAAAAAAATCGATCGTTAAGGACAATATGTATGATATGACCCAAGGGAAATTTTGGTGCATAGAATATGGAAAGGCACCAGCATAAAGATGAATGCTTCAGACAGGAAAGTAGAAATCATGATCACCGATAGCCAGCTACTCTATGAATGAGATCCTTTTGGAAAATTTGATTCAAGCACACCACAAGCAATAATGCATGACATAGTGGTTGAAGGCAGACACATACGCACATAAAACACAAGTTGAAAATTTAAAGTGATAATCCTCCCTCACTATCGAGATAATTACAAGGATCTTAGATTCTTAATTGACTTAAAAGAATTAATTCTTAATTGACTCATAAGCACAAAGCATATTTAACAATATATCCATCGAACAGTTTTTGCAATATGAAACTAAATCTCATATTAGTTTTTGGTAGGTCAATTCAATATATTGAATCGTATGGAAGCTTGAAACTCTTAATAAATATCCACCTTTGTTTTGATCTACCTAGGTCTAACGCGAGCCTAACATTAAAACTTAAGGGATTATAAAGATGGGTCTCAAATTAACACTTACATACAAATTGAGTGACCCTGAGACAATTGTTGTCGTAGCATGTACATGCAAGAGAACCCTAACCAGTAGTAGACCAAGTTACACGACTGTCATATATAACTTCATGTATGCTCCACTAGAATTCTAACTCATGTAAAAGTAGTCTTCAAGCAAACAAACAAAGCCCCGCTAAAGTATGAGATTTTTTTTTTTTTTGGAAGAACTAATTTAAGAATGAATTTGGATAACAATTTATTAGGTTGCAAGGACTCATGCAAGGAGATGAACTAGGACAACATACTCCATACTTAATTGTACCAAATTAAGTACGTACTCTTAAATGAGTCATGAATCCAAACATATCTAGCCATGTATCCACTAAATATTAATTCAATGTGGACTAAAATTCAGCTCATATATTTGTCAGACCAAACGCACACTTGAACTGAATGGATGTGACAAAATACGAACTAATTAAGTTCAGAGACACCTTGCTACTTGGACTATCATGATCAACTCCATCTTATCATCCGTCACTCCCCTTCTTACCATTTTATACCTTTCATTTTGGCCCATATATACCCAGCAATCATACATATATCCACCAGAACTTTTTGCAGTAAAAGCAAAGAATGTTGGTCTAAGGATGTGCCTTATGTTGGAGGAGAAATCAGGCCCAATCTAGAGTTGATGGGCCTTAAACAGAAGCTAGGAATCAATTTTAACCCAAAAATTATAGCTATTAGATATTGACCCAAACTCCTATTTAAACTCATCACTCTTTCTTATCTTATCCGATGTGGGACTATACTCACATATTAATCACCTCAACAACTCCCCCTTAATTTGTGAGTATAGTTCAATTCAACTATAATTCAATCTTCCACGGGATTCACTAACTTCTGCACCACTTTACTCGTGGGCTAACCAATTCACCAACTCTTGCACCACTTCACTCGTGGGCTAACTAGACCATGCATTCAGCATATGACTATCAAACATCCGCAGGATCTTCCACTACTTCACTCATGGTGGCTAACCAGACTATATTACTCCTACGGGCATCCGTGGGTTCTCCCGCCACCTTCGGGCTTCACATCGGACTTTTAACTTTTTTTTCTCTTTTTTTTAATTACTTGGACCATGACCTTAGCTCTGATATCATTTGTTGGAGGAGCAATCGGGCTCAATCTAGAGTTGATGGGCCTTAACAGAAGCTAGGAATCAATTTTAATTCAAAAGCTATAGCTATTAGGTATCGACCCAAACTCCTATTTAAACTCATCACTCTTTCTTATCTTATCCGATGTGGGACTATACTCACATATTAATCACGTCAACACCTTATCGCTAAATATTTGTACAAATGAAAACTACCAGGGCCTTAGCATACTCTTTCAGCATCCAAATAAATTGCAAACTTGGCACTCACCGGCTAGCTGATATATAGTTACTTCCTCATTACTTCGCTATTTATAATTGCTTCCCTGGTTGGGCAACTGTTATCTCATATATATATATATATATATATATATATATATATATATATATATATATATATATATATATATATATATATATATATATATATATATATATAATTAAAGTTGATGCTCCTCCATGTCAAAATCCTCATGAAAATATATATATATATATATATATATATATATATATATATAATGTATATGAGGTGGCTCATTTTGCTAAATGAGCTACCAAGAGATAGCCGTGTGGTGAGGCCCATCATGCTAGTCACATCAAAGGTGTGGACCTCACCACTCTATCTCTTGATAGCTTATTTAGCAAAATGGCCAAATCTCATATCCATCATTCCCATCTATATATATATATATATATATATATATATATATATATATAGAGAGAGAGAGAGAGCTCCAATAAACTTAAGTTGATAAGAGATAGTGTCCATCAACTTTTATATCCATTGATGTTGCTTGGGATAGGTGAAATCAAGATGCACACAAATCTCAAAGATGGACTTTATATCTTTCACGGATCCCAAGGCAACATCAATGATTAGAAAAGTTGGTGGATGACTATTCTCTATCAACTTAAGTTTATAGAGTCTTATATATATATATATATATATATATATATATATATATATATATATATATATATATATATATATATATATATATATATATATATATATATATATATATATATATATATATATATATATATATATATATATATATAAAATTAAAGTTGGTGCTCCTCCAATGTCAAAATCCTCATGAAGTTGATTCTTCTCAATAAGCTCACTGCTAGATTATCTATCTATCTATCTAATTAAAGTTAAAACACATTGTCTTCTATTTTGCACTTTGTTGCTCAGGATGTAGCATTACCCTCATCTATTTCCCATTACATAATTTTTGCTCGGCAAAAATTTGAAATTTATTGGAAAACCAAGGGTACAAATTAGATTCCAAGGTGGAATCATAACAACATTACATAAGCGACAAAACATACATAGCATCAACCTCAAGAACAATCAAGATATTTCCCATACTATTAATATCCTCTGCTCATTTGCTTCTTACTAATGAGCAGATAATGCGGAAAATATCATAGTTTTGAGGACGTTAATCTTATGTGTTGCAACCCTTACTTGGTTATGCCTTCACTCCCTTTTGTTTTATTCCTTTAATCTGCAACTCTTTCACCATGCCATCATTATTATCATACATGAGTTATTCATTCAAAAGATGGACGGCAATCGTCTCAATCTTTTTTCTTCAGATCCTCAAATATTCATTCAGTACCAAATACTTTAGCTAGATTACTCTTGTTCAAGGGGAAGGAAAAGGAGAGATGCAGATTAATGATACAATAAATAGTTCTAGAGCTCCATGCCATGTACAATAAAGTTTCATCATCTCACTCACCAAGAAGAAAGTATCAATATTTAACAAATAAAATTAATTTGAAGTCTAAGACATCTAATTCTAAAACTGAGAACACAAATATTAGTCTTTATTTTAGGATTACCAAGAAGGAAACAATCAAAAGTACTAAAACAGACATACCTTCTTGAAAACTAAACAAAATAATTTAGTATCTAATCAGATCATTATGCACATCTATCTCCAACATTCTTTTCTTTTGTTTTGATCTTAACTCTGAAACGATATAGTACGCAAACATGTTATCATTCAGCTATCATCCTACGAAGTAACTTCCATATTGAAGCCTTATAATGGATGTTTTAATAGAATGAGTGTATATTGGTTTCAATCAAACACTTAAAAGGCCCTTGTTAGTCTAACTTCTAGCTGTCAATGACAATTAAGACCTTTTCTTGAGGATCTTTACGTGTGAAGACTAGGATTAATTAGAAATTTCAGATTGCAGCCACAAAGATGTTGCTCAATGTACAGACTCCTCCAATTACTACTAACTGTACAGCTATTATAGATTGCAGGTTCATGCAAACAAACTACAAATTTTGTGTAACGAGGAAAATCTAGTTGCACTAACAGAGTTGCATTCCTCTTAAATATAATTTAAAAGGTCTATATATAAGCTTCAAAAATAGAATGATATGACACAATTTGCATTAATCCGGTGATAACGAGCATGAATATAAAGATCTACATAAGATTTCAAATAAATCTTTTGACCTAATTAATGCAGCAGCATAATTGGTAGCAAGCCTTGAGATTGGTTCTTATTTAAAATCTAGAAAAATAACATGACAATTAACTTCATAGGATACAAAAGGGGGAAAAATAACAGACAAAACCTTAGGCAGGTACAAGATCAAGTAAAAGATATTCTGACATGTGAAAAAACTATGTACACCTAGGCAAGCCAAAACATATATTTACGAACTAATTCACTATTACAACTTTGTCAAAATTAAGTACATTAGGAAATTAAATAAATTAGCCATTTCCAAGAACTTTTATGATCACTGAAATCACTAAAGCATGAAATATAACAAATTAGTATGAGATGTTAATGCATCACACATAGTGGCATGAATAAGCATAGAACATATATGTATAGACCCAAAAAAAAACAAATTTGATCCCTATTTTAGTGTTTTGGGATATTGGCTAAGATTAACAAAAAGAAGAGGAGATGTATCAAGATTCAAACCATTTTCTCTCACGAATCCTTCTCTCAAGATACACAACATATATAGTAGAGAGAAAAATTAAACTTTACACATTTTTTCAGGGATATTTAATTAGAAGCTGATCTCTAGTGCACATATATAAAATGATTGTATTGATATAAAAATGATGGAGAGCAGCGTACCCATCAGCAGAAGTATATATCCTTAGCACGGTATTGCTTAGATTAATTTCGAGGAGAGGCAGATAATTTGGAGGGAGCAAGCTTGGTTTCTCAAGGAGAGAAATTATTTCCTCTTCTTCTGTTTCTGTACTTAACACTATCAAAATGACCCAAAGCAAAACCTTTTTCCTTTCTATGCTTGTATTTAAATTTAAATATTTAGAAGAATTGCAAGCTTCAATGTCAAATTGAAAACCCTAATATTAACCACAAAAGTTGTTTTCTTATGGGTTATTTGCATATGTACCCTTACATCATGGATATTTTCAAAAATACCCTCTAAATCTCAATATTTGCAAAGCCACACCTCAATCATCAATTTCAGAAAATTTTACCCTCAAAGCAATTAATTATTAATTTCAATAAGCTAATTTACAATTACAATGTAAAATTATCAATAATATAGTCAAAATTTTATCACCAAATTGATGATTTGTTGAGTTTAGGGTAAATTTTTCTAATATAAATGATTTGAGGAGTAGTTTTACAAGTATTAAGATTTTGGGATAGCTTTACAAATATCCATGACTCAAGGGGTATATATGCAAATAACTCTTTTATATTGGTGACTTTGGAGAGAAGAAACTGAAAAGGACAATGAATTAATTAAATGAGGTGCAGTACTATACTTTACCTATTCTTACGATACTGATACATCGGTATACATTTTGATCTGGGGAATATTCTGTATACAATTTGATATGGGGAATAGTCTATCTTTAGAACCTTTTGACATATTAAACCCTGCAAAGCCTTTAATTGAGTTTGCACATATCACTATAAACGGAAATATTACATACTAACGCAACGCGGAAGCATCACATACAGTACTGAAAGTGATCATATATGCTGGAAGTTGTTAAAAAATGAACAAATGCTATGAGAAATTTTGTTGTTGTTGCTACTTAACGCAAAAGAAGTATTACCAATTGAGAATATTGACACTTCATTTCCTAAATTATCTTAATTCTATCGGGTTTGGATCATCTTTACTATCACTTGGACAGTAGAGCTACCACATGTTTAATTTGAGTCCCTCGGTAATAACTAGATGCTTGTCATTATTCCAAACACAATTAAAAACATGTCGTCTATATATATATTGCACTCGCTAGGCTTCTGTAAGTGAGGAAGTAGCTCCTCGAATCTGATCTGATTCCCTCTCACAACCAAAAACAATGCACCATACACGGTTCTTTGAAAAGGAAGGCACTACGTACATCACGAAGCAAAACAAAATATATTTAATTTGGGAGAAAATTAATTGGACAAATTATTAAATTAGAAGTACTAATATAAGTAGATTAGAGAGAGGTGTAGTATATCGATTCAACAACATATATGTACTTTGTAAATGCACGGTACATGGCCTGATACATCTCTTTTCACTTTTCAGGTTGATAAGTGATAACCATAATGCTTGAAATTATTTATCTTATGTATTGGGAAAACATGACAAATAATGAAAAATTTACAGTAACTATTTGCATAGTTGAGAAGGGACCAAAATGAAAAAAAAGCCCGGCAGTCATTTCAATGAAGCGTACGTGTAGAGAGGTGAAAAGTAGGCCATAACACAAACAGTAGAACGAAGACTGGTACTACTGTACCCTTGAACCACTGAGAGAGAGACAGAGAGAGAGAGAGAGAGATGGCGCTACTACGTACTGCTAGTCTGCTAGGGAGAAAAGGGCGTAAAGGGCTATCAGTGAAGGCTGTCATGAGTGTGTCATCTTCAGTTTCATGCAGGTTTCGATGCATGAACGAGCACAAAACATGGCGTTGTTTTCTCCCAAATCCAGAAAAAATTGACCGAGAGAGAGAGTGTGTACGTGTCGCCATCCCCATTTGTCTCACGTGTCAATGTCAGAGAGAGTTTTTTTTTTCAGAGAGAGAGAGAGCACTGAGTTGCCACATATTCAAATCCCCTGCCAGGCCACGCTCGTCCGTACGTACACCCGTCAAGGAAAGGAAAGGCCGTTTTTGTAAGTTTTTTTTTTTTTTGATAAAGCCGTTTTTGTAAGTTAGACTTTCGGTTTTTTAATTCTAATTCCGTTTTCTTTATTAGACCATCCATCGCTCTGAACGCTTAAAACTTTGGGTTCTTTGCACATATACCCCTTACATCATGGGTATTTTTAAAAATACTCTTTAAATCTAAGTATTTGTAAAACTACTCCTCAAATTATCAATTTTAGAAAGAATTACCCTCAAAGCAATTAATTGTCAGCTTTGATCGTAAGCTAATTTGTAATAGCAATGTAAAAATTATCAATAAAGTAATTAAATTTTTAGCATCAGTTAATGATTTATTGACTATAATGGTATTTTTTTAACAAAGTAGATACTTTGAGATGTAGTCTTGCAAATACTAAGATTAAAGTGTATTTTACAAATACCCATGATTTAACAGGTATATGCAAATAATTCTAAAATTTTTGTGTGTTACAGAACGTAAAGACATTACTTTAATTGTCAATTGAGCTAAAACTATAGGGGTGTTGGAGGGAAACAACAATGGAATATAGAGTTTCCCTCCAAGAAAATAATTGAACACTAGAATTACTGCATGTCCAACGGATGTGAAAATTTAATCATCCTAAATTTTTATAAAAAGAATATTTAGTAAGTTTCATCGAGTTTTATAATATATTTTTATGATATTTTCTCATTTGACATGAGTCATTTTATACTACCATATTTGGGATTGGTTTTCTATCTGCTAGGTGTTGTGTTGTTTGGTGGTTGCATAGCTCAAACGATCAGATCAAACTCCATAGTAAAAGATATGTGTGGTATATGTTTTGGGTGGGCCCTAAGCCGCAGGGTAGTTTTATTAAAAAGTTTATATGTTTTATATCTTCGAGTTTGAAACTCGGTCTGGTTCTTCTTTTAATTGATTTGGCAAAATAATAGAATATGTTTAGAAATTTCATGATAATAACATGTTAAAAGATAGTTTTATGATAAATGTACGATAGTTTTATGATAAATGTACGCCCACAAATAGATTAAGATAATTAAATAAAAGATTAAAAATAGTCAGTCGAAGGTATAATTCGGGAATTTCCAATATTGAATATGCACCGGCGGCTCGTCATGTACCGAATCTCGAGTACGTGTTTTATCAGAACCTCCCGCATCGTGCGGGAGGTTCTGATCCCTCAATCACAAAAAGCGAGGCGGCTTGGTAATTTGTCGCCTTCATCTACGGATCATCGAACCGCGACCGCGCGGGCTCGATAGGATCCGTAGTTCAATCTCTACGTGATCGAGTGCGAGTGGCAAATTAATATGTCCATTTCAGCGTTTTCACAAAAGAAAATAGGATGCACCGTAATTTGGTACATTATTTTCAGAACACCATCCTAAAAACAATTCAAATAATGTTAATAAGAAGAGTATTTTTCATGAGCAAGGCTCCTATGAACTTAAGTTCATAATGAATAGTGGTGCACCAACTTTTCTAACCACTCATCTTGCTTTGGGATCCGTGAAAGATATAAAGCCCACTTTGAGATTTGTGCATCACAAATCTCAAGACAAGATGAGTGGATAAAAAGTTGGTGCACCACTATTCATTATGAACTTAAGTTCATAGGAGCCTTGCTCTATTTTTCATATACTATCTTCAAATTTTTTATTTAATTATTTTTAACCCAAGTATGTAGATTTATTTTGACTTTCGATAATATTTAGGCTACAACATACCGAAATTCTATATGTATTTATATTCATTTATATCTAATAATTTATTTTAGAAAAGAACTTTATCATTTTACATTCATACTTCTTACTACATAAATTGTGATAGATATTTAATTAGTGAGCTTCAATTATATACACATGTCATAGTTTACAACGTTCTAAAAAGAAAAGAGAAAATAAAATAAAGGTAAAAATATCTTCCATGGTGAAATAATCTATATACCCTTTATATTTCTATTGAGATGTAGAATGTCCTTCAAATTTTTGATACCCCCACTAAGTTTTAATATAATAATTTAGATGACAAGAAATGGGCTAAACCCAAAACCTTAAGCGGGCCAAGCATTAAATGGTCCAGACCCTTAATCCTGAGGGTATTTCTTAGATGATGTTAATTTGTGATTTGAAGTAACTTTATTTGTGATTTGAGGGTATTTATATGTTTAAATGTACATGCATGTAATAATGATAATATAATTGATGATTTTTTTTGTTCATGTAATAGTATTACGGAGAAGTACCTTAAAAGATCAATACCCGAGCAAGGACAATGATAATGATACTAACAATGATAGCCACGAAGAAAGTTATACCATTATGACATCATTATTATGAATTCTTAGCTCCGCCAATGCTTGTTGAGGTTCAATGGCACGATCTAAGAAAGGACTAAAAATGGCCAGCCTTGATTTGCAAAAATAAAATAACATAAGGGATTAGCTAGCTAAAAGAGGACAAAATTTCACAAAACCTCTTAACAATTTGGCTATTTTGGAGATAACCCTCTTAACTATTTTAAGTCTCAAAATTCCTGTAACTTCAAGTGTTTTTGCATATAAACCTCCTTGAACTTCTTTTATTTGATTAAACCTCTAGAAGCTTTTTCAATTTAAATTTTCAAAAGAATATCGCCAACTTCAACGTCCCGTGTATCAAGCATGTAATGAAAAAAGATGAAAATACCACAAGTAGAAACACTGGCATGGGCCTCGGGGTATTGGTGACGGGCTAAAAACCCGTCACTAATGTTGTTGATTGGTGATAGGTCTCAGCCCATCGTCAAAGGCCCGAGGCCAATGAAACATTGGCGACGGGGAGAGTCCCCTCGCCAATGTTGGTTGTCACTATTAGCCAGTGGCGACAGGATACTTGTTGCCATTAGTGGGCCTGTTTGAAACTAAGGGCTATTTGCCCAACCCCCAAACCCTAGCCCTTATTCTCCTATCCCACCGCCACTACCAAAATTTCTCCCCCTCAAAATCCTAGAGCTCCGCCACACCATCCAAACCCTCCGACACTGCCCCTCGTACCCCGTCAAAACCCTAGAGCTCCACCGCACCCTCAGCCTCCTCCGCTTCCCTTGCCTCAATAGAGCCGCCTCAGTAGAGCCCGCACCCGCTCTTCATCTCCTCGTCTAACTTGAAACTCCTCCAACTCCTCCTCCTCCTGTTACTCCATTCCTCTCCCTAACCTGAAACTCCTCCAACTCCTACTCAAACTCTGTTCCTCCTCCCTCACCCGAAACTCCTCCAACTCCTCCTCCTCTTCCAACTTCGATCCTCCTCCCTAACCCGCAAAAGAGAGCCACCACCACCTCCTCCCCTTTGGCCTGCGACTCAAAAAGCACCGGTCATCGTCATTGCCTCCTCATTAAATAGTAAACCACTTTATTAATATTTTTTTTTATTTTTCAGCTTTGATAATTTTATTAGTAATGTTCAATTTGATAATAGCTCAAATGTGGTGTTGTATCTAAATTCTAACCTCTAGACAGTCAAGGTCGGCTCCTTCTCCTCCTTCCTAGGGTCGGACCTGGGCGGGTCGCCATGGTGACAGGCCAACTGGCATGGGTCACAACCCGGCTCGGCAGAGTAGTGGGAGCCCGATCCGCTGTGATATCGCAGCGGGTCCAGGGCGAGTTAGCTCGGACTTAGGACGAGAGAAATCGATCCTGTCCACCATCGACCTGGCCCACCATCGACCAGCCCGACCCGACCCGAAATTTTAATTATTAGTGTTTAGTTTTTAGTTTTTTTTACATAATATAAATGAAAGTTATTAACTTTCCGTGGACGTAGGTCTTCCTTTGAAGTTCGAACCACCTATATCTTTGTGTTTGCGATGTTTTTCTGTGTGATGTTTATCTTTGTATAATGTGTGTGTGTGTATATCATTTTAAATAAAAAGTAAAATAAAAAAATAATTTAAATATAATTTAATAGATACGAATACAAAGTTAATATAGTTTAGAAATTAAAAATAAAAAAATTAGAAAAAAGTTTTAAAAACCCACGTGCCGACCCACGACCAGTGGGTCGTGGCCCGGGCCGGGTCCAATCCCAGACCCAGGATCAGAGAAATAGGCCCGGCCCACTCTGACCCAGGATGGCCCGAGTCGGACCCGTCCCGACCTTGAACCCAGCGGGCCGGATCACTGGCTTGAACCGGCCAGGCCCACGCCCACCCCTACTCCTTCCCCATCTTGGAAAAAAAGGTAATTTTAGTTATGTTATAATTTTTTAATATTCTTTTATTTTTTAGACTATTTGGTTATTTAGTTATGTTATAATTTGAATATTCTGTAATGATAATTACCCTAAAGTTAATTACCCTAAATTTAACCCTAATGACCACTCAAACCTTAAAAATGGTAATTATAATAATTAACCTAACTAATACCCTAATAGTGCTAATATCCCAAATAATTACCCTTATTTAGTTTTATACATAATATAAATGAAACCATAACATTACAAAACCTAATACCCTAAAATATGTGAATAATCAAACATTTATATATTTTCTCAAAATTAGTAGTGTGATATATAGCCTAATAATGTGCTATATTTCCAATACTTGGTGATATAATATATTATGGACAACTAGAAGATATCGTGGAGATATTCTATGCGTACAATACAAAAGACGTACGTAGTTATATGATATTTAAGGTTCGATGGCGTCATGCCAAAGTAACAAGGGATGCATATGGTTTTAATCTTGTAAATCTAGATAAAGAGATATACCCCAATTTAAAGTTTAAGTTTGCAAAGTAAGCTTCTCAATGCTTTTAAATCAAAGATTCTAAGCAGCTGAAGGTTTGGATCGTATTGTATACAAAGCCAATGTCTCTTTTCTCAACTTGCTATAGATGAAAACGCGGATGGCTCTGATGACCCAACTGAGCCTAAAGGAGAAGTTTTTCCTAATTACTCTTATCAGCAGGATGTCATGTTTAATATGTATACTCTATAAAATTGATTTGACATCCGTAATGTAGGAGATTGAATGTAACTATCTTGGATTTAAAAGCAGATATTTCAAGTGTTAATGTATCTATCTTGGATTTTATCTATGCAATTATAAACATTCACATATTTTGCTAGCATGCATTAAATAAAAATTTATACTATATATATTAACAATTTAAGTTGCAGATGAGCCGAAGGATAAAACGTATAGAGAAAGTTTCCCGAGATCGTGCAGGGTTGTCGTCATGTATAAGTATTAATGTGTGCGAAGATATTATATTCGTGATATACATATGCATACATCATATTTACTATTTTGTTTATTTATGCAGGCACATCCTCACGACCTTCGTTGAGTCCATTATCTCTATCTAGATCTTTGTCCGTTAAAGATATTAATTTATTTAATCGAATTAAGTCCATTGAGGATTTTATTAATTCACATTGGATTTATTATTTTGTTAGATACTGTGGGGACATACACAAACGCATCCCTTATGAGTCCATCACATCGTCCGGATTCATCGCCTGATCGTATTAATTTTTTCATTTAAGTTCATCGATATTTTATATTCCTCATATATATTGGTTTTACATTTAATAATTTGTTAATTTTGCAGACAATGCATGTGATGGATCTGATGCTGACGAGATCCAACACGAGACTATGTTGGGATCTTCAAATTCAGAGAGGGCATGTCTCCGCCCATGGACTCCAACCGTAGCTCGCATTCACTTAACTAAAAAGCTAATGTGTTGGAAAAAATTCGAGAGGAACTACAAAAGGAGGAGAGACAAGATTAGAAAGAAAAAGCATATTATAAAGCAGAGGCGCGATAAGGCAATGGCAAATCAATTAAGGGAAAAGAGTAATAATAACGTGTAAACTAGTGAGCTTTCATAGTTATTTGATTACTTAAGTTTGTAACATATTTATTTCCCTCTGTCTTTGTAGGTAAGAAGGACTATGAGAAGCTGGGGCGGCATGGGAGTGAGAAAGGTACTAAAGTACCTCCCGAAGGTTACCGGGCCGTTTTGGAGTGGTCGAGGGACAATATTCCAGTTGGAGATTATGTCGTCAGATTTAATAATTTGATCAGCTTGTGTTCGCGGTGAAAGTCGGGATGATTGTCATTGCTTGAATTTATTAAACCTTTATCGAATTACAAACGAATTCAAGAAAATAAAACTAAGTCTTTTTATAAGACCCGATTATAATAAAAATTAAATAAAAATTACAACTTTCTTTCACCAAAACAAACGCGGGATCCGTTTATCGGCTCCTCGCTTGCGTGGGTGTCTTTGCCTGTGCCGGGGACTTCTTTTTCGTCCGTGAACCGCCGCGTGATCGTGATCCGAAGAGAGATCTACACCATAAAAAGGGGTTATTTCACAAAAAAAATAATAGCCCAAAGCGAATGAAATCCACCAAGCGAGATCAAAGCTCTTCTCGGGATCAAAAATAAAGTTTTGATCCGGAGGAAGCGCCTGTAGATCTGAGATCCGATCTCTCAAACTTTTTTTGAGGGGATTATCTCAAGAAGGAGAATAATAGCCCTGGGGATTATCTCACGAAGGAGGATAATAGCCCTGTAGAGTTCACCGCGATCTGGATCTGGTGTCGAAGAAGATCGGTCGTCGCTCCAGAGTTTAGATCTGAGGTGAGAAAGTAATTTTGGCAGAGCTTCGATTTCTCCAAAATTTTCAGATCCGTGCAAATGAGTACCCCTCCTTGTATTTATAGGATTTCAAGCGGATGCGGGTCGAAACTGGGCAAAAAGCCCAGTAAACCTAGGTGTCTCGGCTGACCTGAGACACCTCTAGGTGTCTCGGCCAGGCCGAGACACCATATCTGTAGGCGTCAAAAATTACCTATACGTCCCCGAACATAGCTTGTGACGATGGGTTGACGATTAACGAGCCATCCGACGACGTAGCAACGAACCGTTGGTGGCGTGATGACGAGTGACCGTGACGCAAGCGCATAAAGCGAGTCGATGAAGCGTCCAAGTCAATAAACCGAGTCAACGAAATGTCTAAAACCAACAAAGCGACGAATCACGTGTGAATAATGGGATGAACCCACGTACGAAGTTTTCAAGTCAACGAATATCGATGAGTCGGAATCAAATCAAGCTCGGAAAATAACCGGAGAAAAGCCACGGGGAGGCTCGGCCAAAACCGAGACACCCAATGGTGTCTCGGCCAAATGCCAAGACACCAAGTGGTGTCTCGGTGGCCGAGACACCAAGCCGAGACACCTAGAGGCGTCTTGGCCTGGCCGAGACACCTAGGTTTACTGGGCTTTTTGCCCAGTTTCGACCCGCATCCGCTTGAAATCCTATAAATACAAGGAGGGGTGCTCACTTGCACGGATCTGAAAATTTGGAAGAAGCCGAAGCTCTGCCAAATTACCTTCTCACCTCAGATCTAAACTCGGGAGCGACGACCGATCTTCTTCGACACCAGATCCAGATCTCGGCGAACCCTACAGGGCTATTATCCTCCTTCGTGAGATAATCCCCAGGGCTATTATCCTCCTTCGTGAGATAATCCCCTCAAAAAAGGTTCGAGAGATCGGATCTCAGATCTACACGCGTTTCCTCATGATCAAAACTTCGTTTTTGATCCCGAGAAGAGCTTGGATCTCGCTTGGTCGATTTCATTCGTTTTGGGCTATTATTTCCTTCATGAAATAACCCCTTTTTACCGTGTAGATCTCTTTTCGGATCACGATCACGCGGCGGTCCACGGACGGAAAAGAAGTCCCCGTCACAGGCAAAGACACCCACGCAAGCGAGGAGCCGATAAACGGATCCCGCGTTTATTTTGGTGAAAGAACGTTGTAATTTTTATTTGATTTTCATTGTAATCGGGTCTTATAAAAAGACTTAGTTTTATTTTCTTGAATTCGTTTATAATTCCATAAAGATTTAACAAATTCAAGCAATGACAATCATCCCGATTTTCACCGCGAACAGCTTGTTTAATCAGAGACCCAACCCCCATCAACATTTCTCATAATTTTAAAGAATAAGAATGGAAGGGCATACAGACTATATGGGCTAAGCTCATGGTAATTATATATTATGTTGCTTCTTTCATTTACTATTTATTTGATTATTCTTATAATGTATATTTTTTTCCTACGTAATTTGCAGGAGCATTATTGTCTTGGGAACAAACCCGGAATCTTGGGATTATGTAATGCCTAGGGTGAGTAGGATGATTCGAGGGTGGAGGAATAAACTCAAAAAAAAATACGTTACGGATTTCAGTGTCGATTGGCAGAGGATGTATGAGCTTGATAAAAGGGTTCCTCCATATACTTAGATGACTCTTATTGTTGAGTGGGAGGGTGATGAGAAGGTGAGTTATTTTTTATTCATGATATTACCATCACACATACTAACTATTGGTACCCAAAAAGATTTTTTATTAATCCATGTATGAAAGTCGACATGAATTTAACCTCACGCCAAAATAAGCGAATTCAGGGCCGAAGGGGACCTCTCTGCTCTCACAAGTGTTCGGCTACTACAATAGTCGATGCGCTTTCTGATGGTTGCTTTCTGATGAGCGGCTGCTCACGATAATCTTGGCGAAGCGCGGCCCGGTCGACCAGCGCAGCGTTCGGGCCTCTTTCTGGCGTGCCTTCTGATAACTTCGGCCGGCTACTTTCTGATTCAAAGTGCGGCGTTACCGGTAATGCGAAGGCGGTGTCCTGGTTCGCTTTAGTAGGCCGACTTCGTTGCTCTGATACCCTCGGACGACTTGCTCACGATAACTTCGGCCGCTTGCTACGGTGTCGCACGCTGCGATTTTCGGCCGACGCGAAGGTCTATCGTTACGCTACGGTGGCAGCTTCGTCTGGCTGCAGTACTTTCGGCCGGCTACTTTCACGATGTTGGGCTCTGATTACTATCGGCCGAGCGGCGGTGTCGTCATCACAGTACGATGGCCGACTCGTTGCTACAGTACCCTCGGACGACTTGCTACAGTAACGACTGCTACGGTACTTCCTGCTTTACTAGTTGGCCTTGAGCCCTGCGCCAACAACCAGTCAACATCACAATTAATGGCGCTGTACTGGCCACATGACTTTTGTAGCCATTCTCCATACCTCACATCAAATCAATGGTGACTCTTTCCACATATAAGCTGATATGTGTAAAACTAATGCTGAAGTGACCAACTTGTCCCTCTCTCATTCCTAAAAAGAGAAGAACGATTCTCAGGCGCCAGGGTACGCCATTTTTTCTCTCCCCCTGCACTCTTCAATTAAGAACTCTTACTGTTCATTTTCTTCTCCACTCAAGCTCAAAACACTGACTTGATCGTCGGAGGTACAACGGGGGAGCCAAGCCCCGTCCTCTCACGATCTTTTATCTGTGTAGGGGGGAAGAACAGCCCAACTCAGAGCTAGGTATTCGGGGGAGAGAGCGGATCCCTGTCATCTTCAACCTCAAGCTAAGCTCGCAACAAGATTAGTGACTGTGATTTCATACATCTACACTAACAATGTCCTTTATTTTGAAGGAAAAATGTAAGATGATATTGGAGAATGGTAATTCAAAGAAATACGATCACTTTCTAGAAGCTACTCTCTATGCGCAGATCGAGCATAAGTATTTGAGTGAGAACCCGGTATGATCAAACTATTAAATCTTAACACATGTCATTAGTTTCATGCATTGCACGAAGTAATTTCACAAACCCTGCGCCCTTGAACATTGCAAATCATCCCCTTTAAAATATAGAAATTGCAAATCAACCGCTTAAAGACGTATAGTGACTTTGAGGGGTATATCATTATCAGCTTAAAAGATGGTATATGGCGGGAAATAAAATGTGGGAGAGCTTTTTCGGATATAATTTGAGCTTTAAGCCTTCAAAGATGATATATAGTGCAACTTTGAGGAGATAAATATCCGGTGCATTGACTTTACTGTGATGGGATAGATTGTATTAAAATACTGATATTATGGTGGTTGTGACGTGTATACTCTATACTGTGGCCTTAAAAGGCGATCTATGATGGATATTTAATAATATGCAAAATGAGCTTTGTTTGATGAGAAAGTTTAGCCACAGTCGAGTTTGGCTAGTACTCGGGCTGTGGCTAGGACATGTGTCCTAAACAAGCACACCTCTTGTTTGATATGATGTGAGCTTAAAAGACGATGTATGATGTGACTTTGAGGGGTATTATTGTGAGCATAAAAGATGATACATGGTGGCTATGAGGGGGAATATTGTGGGCTTTGAGGAGTATATTGTAGGCTTAACGACGGATACGTGGTCTTTGGGAGATAGATTTGGTAAAAAGAGACCTTTGAATCTTTGATGAATGTAATGTGAGCTTACAGATAATAGATATATGAAATTTTGTTGGGTAATATTAAATTGATCTATGCAAGAGACCCTAATCGTGTTACTCACCAATTTGATCGTTTGGACACCAACTACTATTTATTGTTAGAATACGAAAGTATAACCCTTAACTTTTATTACAACTTTAGAGTTTTGTTATAATAGTTAAGAACTTAAAGATGGTATCTGAGTCATCCAGATTCAAATCTCACCAGTCACAAATTTATAACAGGTTTTCTAAAAATTGATATTGCTTCGTGAGTTCAAGTTTCAGCCCATAAAAAAGGCTTTTAACATGTGGGAGCATGTTAGAATACAAAAATATAACACTCGACCATCACCACAACTTAGGAGTTTTGGTGTAATGGTTAGGGGCTTTAATAAGACTTATCTTATCCAACTTGGAGCATAAATTTTTACGAAAAATTGTGTCAATGCCCCCAAATATAAAATTTTAATATGGCCCAGCCCCACGTATTGTTTCCCATGTGGTTTAGCCCTTAAAAAGTCCATTTAATGTGGCCCAGCCCCTCCAGCCCACAAAATATCCAGCCGGATACCTATTTTATCTGAATTTTCCATTTTACCCCTATTTTTATTCTCCACCATCAAAAAGTCTCATCACCTTCCCATTCTCCCTCTCTACAAAATTTCAATCGCCGCTACCAGTGCTCCTCCTCCTCCTCTCGTCCTACTCTCTCCTAACGCTAACCCTCCTTCTCCTCTCCTTCTTCATCTCCCCCTCTAATCCCGACATCTCACTCTCCCGCCTCTCCCTCGGCCACCATCGATCTCACGCGCATCTTCAACTAGTTTGACTCCAACATCCATGACAAGATCTCCTCCTCCGAGCTCGCTGTTATCTTCTACTCCCTTGACCACCCTCTCTCCTCCTCTGAACTCTCTGTATGAGGGTCGAGACTGTCATCTCCTTTGTCAAACTTCCTCCCCCTCCCCTCGCTATCGCCAACTCCACCGCCAATCTCCACACCGAGAAAGTCCACCTCCTCAAAACCGCCTATGACCTCTTCTCCTCTCCCCTCCACCATTTCTCTCAAACAAATTCATGCTTGGATTTGTTGATGTATGTAATCATAGTCACTAACCTCGGATGAGTTTAGCTTTAAAGAGAGCGGAGTCCGCTTTCTCTCCTAAAGCCAGCCCACTGACTCAAATTAAAGGATTAGCCTACGAAGGAGGACTGCGGAAGAGGCGGAGTTGGGATCTCCGTGGTTCCTCAGTGGTCAAGTTAGTAGAGTGGGGATAGTCTAATGGGCGAGAATTCACTCGAAGAGATTGCTTACCTTGTTAGGCTGTTCACGTTTCTCTTTATAGGTAGGGTTAAGGGGTATTTCCGTCTTTCCATTAGTTTGGGAACCACCGGTGAGTCAGCCCTCCCCTCCCGTGTGAGCCGAGGATTGGTGAATATCCCTCCTTTGCTAGAGTGGTGGCCTTCTGAGTATCAAATTGGGAATGTCGAGGGTTGGTGTGGTCTATTCGCTATTAATGGGATGGGATTGGCCTTTGTAGGCTGCATGGGTCGAGGTGCCTTAAATCTTGTGAGAGATGGGGAAATTAAAGAAATTTCGGTGCATTTAATTCGATGTTGATGGGCTCGAGTGCTTGTGTGGCCGTCGTTTGAGTGGAGAGAATCACGCAGGTGAGAGAAAGGGGAGCCGTGGCGGATGGCCGACTCTGCTTGACCTCTTAGGGCGTCCTTGGGATGATTTCTTGAGGGGCGATTGGGGCGCCTTATCGTCGCCCTAGAGAGCGGCGAGTGGCGAAGAACTGGATTCGTTCCACATTGTTTGGAGAGGTTGGCAACTTGTAGGAAGGGATCGTGAGGCGGTGGTCGGAGGACGGCCGACCATGCCAGCGTCGTCAGAAGAGAAGCTGTCGATGGGCCACTCGCACCTTTTCGCGTCGGTCATGGCGATAGTCGTCTAATGGACCGGACTGGGTCGGTACATGCGGTAGGTCGGTGGGTTGAGTGTGGAGGTTCTTGTCGGTCCTCATTGGTAAACTAGCGTTAGTCGGATCGGTAGCTTGGCTTTTCTCCTTAATCACTGATTAGTGGTTATGACCATAACAGTTGGCCCCTTTCACTTGGAGTCGGTTGGAAACGAGTCCAGGTGAAATGAGTAGGGTTGCCTTGGCTAGGAGAGGGTTCTAGGGGGATTCGAACGTTCCATTGATGGGACGTGGGCGACATCGGTGACGGTTTTACGGCCATTGGCGTTTCATATACAGTGCGAAGGTGGGGCCCTCTGGGACTGCTTTTCGCCTTCCGAAGCGGCACCTCGGGAGTGGGGTTTTAATCCTCTCCGTTGATCGCAAAGAGGAGCGCTGTCCGCGGGTCCCACGGTATAAGTACGAAGAGTTGAGCGGGGGGAGGGCATTCGCTTTCCTCTTCCTCCACCCACGAATTCAGGCGATTCTCCGGCGGGTGGTAAAGATCCGGCATGGATTCCGATCGTCATAAGCAACTCGATGAGTTCCGCTCGAGGGTTACCCAGGCGCAAATGAGGTCTTTGCGCTCGGAATTTGACATACCGAAGGCTTACAAGTTGGAGGCTCCGACGAAATCATCTCCGGTGTACAGCCACGGCGAGCAGAGGGCCCCCTCTTATCTCAAACATTTGGAGTCGGACCTCCGGCACGCCCTTTTCTTCGAAAAGTGTTTGATGAGTTAGGTGTGTCTCCAATGCAAATGACGCCAAACTCGATAGCCATATTGGTCGGCTACACCGTCATCTGCCGTTGGCTCTCGATTCGGCCAACGATGAGCGTGCTGAGTCACTTGGTCGGCATTACAGTCCAGAAGACGCCTCACTATTACCTTCAGATGTCGGGAGAATTCAAGGTTATCCTTGACCTGCCCAAGTCGATCAAAGGGTGGAAAGATAGGTTCGATGCGGGTCAGGGGCGACTTCGAACTTAGGTGCGTCTGGCGAGATTAGGAGAGAGACCCTAGAGCCTACACCCCTGTCGGCCGAGCACCGGCGTGAGTTGGAGCAGATCGTTCACTACACGGGGCCACGCACAATGGACGCTCTGCTCGACAGGTCGGTCTTGCGGCTTCATGGGATTTCGTCCACTCCTCGGGCCCCTCGATGAGGCGAGGGCTCATAACGGGGGCTGATCGGGAAGCGCTAAGTGAAACCCGCCGGATGAGAGCTCCGGAGAACCGAAGAAGCGGTTATCGGCAATAGCAGGCGAAAGCGAAACCGTCAGCAGAATTCGCTTCAATGGAAGTAGTGAAGAGAGGCGACGGGAGACGGCTGTAGCGGGAAGCGGTCGTATATCGAAAGTGTCGCCTTGGTGGCGGGCTCGGTTTCGGAGGACGGCAAAAATAGCCATGGTCCCCGAGGTGCTAGACGGGCGAGATAGTATGGAGCATCCGATAGGAGAGGAGTTGCTTGAGTCGAAGGGCGGAGGACGACCGACCATCGGCCAGCGAAGAGAAGTCGGCCCAGAATCGGGTGCGACCTCGAATCTAGGCGGGGGCTCCGTGGGGGCGGTATTCCATGTGGGGCGGCGTAGAGTCGGGGCGGGTCGATCATCGGGGATAGCTCATTGTGGCAGGGGAAAAGAACCGGCCGGTGATCGGGGGCGGGTTTTACTCAGGTGGTGGCCCTCCTATCGCTACTGTTGAGGGTGGTGGAACCAAGCAAGTAGATTGATGATGGGGACTCTTTCTCCCATCGGCCGTTATGATGGGGGCGGGATCGCGAACATCGGCATAAGCGGCATAGCAAATGGATGCTCGCCGTCGGTGTTAAGGTCGAGTTATGTACAAGGAAAGCGTGACGATTGGCTGCCTTTGGATCGAGATTTTGGCGGCGATTCGATGTCGGCACGCACATCATCTGCGGAGCTACTTGACCGAGGGTTGCTTAGTGGAGGACGAAGCTGTTTAGTCGGTCGCGTCGGGGCCACCAAGCCTATGAAAGGCTTCGAGAAGTATCGGCTACCGAGGCTGCCCCATCGAGGACCTTGACCGAAGTTATCAAGGAGCTGATTAAACAGCCGAGCTTGATGACCGGCGTGAGATGGAGGTTAAGGACCAAGTCATCGGGAACTCAAAGCGTCGGGGAGAATGTTGGTCGATATAGCGAATCTCCGGCAGCATAGCTAAGCGAGGAGACGGCGAATTCGTCAAACGTTTAGAAGCCTGACACAGCGGCAATGAGTCGCATGGAAAGCGGCACAGTCGCCAACATGCGAAACTCGGTTAAGCGGAGAGTCGGTCGCCCGTGAGCAACTAGCAGGAGTGTGCGCAACTTAAGGAATTCTTAAAGCGTGGCGGGGAAAGGGCGAAACATCCGAGTCATTCGATTATCGGTCATCCACGAGAACAAAACCGACCGCCATCATCGAAGAATACCGACAAAGCACGATGGGGAAGGTCGAGGTTGCTCGGCTGTAAAGCGGGTTGTGACTTCATGGTTAAACAACTACCGTCCAGTATCGAGGGTCCCAGCCGGCCGATATCCTCCGGTATAGCCGGCGGATAGATCTCCTCTCGAGATTTGGTGGCCGGGTGCGGGATCTGACCTAGGCGACGCGGCGAGGAGGAGGAGGGCGGGTCATCAGCGGTGGCTCTTGAGCGATGCCGACCCGGGTCCGTAGTTTAGGTTTTAAGCACTCGTTTGTAATGTAATCGGCGGTGTGTATTTTGTACTTGTCAAATGAATGAATGCAATAAGAGTTTGTTTTCGTAGTTGTGTTTTGTGTCGCTTTCTATGGCTGAGGTTATTTGGTGAATTGACTGGCTTAACATGATTTGGTCACGCTGGTGTCTTGAATGGCCGGGATGGTCTTCCATTGGGCGGCTGCCCCAGGATGGCCTCTCGTTAGTTGAGTCGGCCTTTGGGGTCACTTGTTCTTGTTCTGTTGGTTCATTGGGCGGTAGGCGAGTCAATCCGCCCGGACAAAACGGGCTTAGTTTTAGCAGCGAAGCCACTTGTAGGTGATAAGCCTTGGCGTCAGTGATACTTTAGCCGTCGGTAGCTTCAATTCAGCGAGGCGTGGGCCATAAAGGCGGGCTTTTCAATTTTCAAGTGGCGGTTCGCGTTTGAGCATCAATCTCGACCGTTGGGTTCGAAGCGCCGCCCAGGAACGGACACGTGGGCATTCTGGGTGTCTATATATACCCTTACTCCATTTGGGGATTTCTTTTTGCACTTTCCAAAGACCTATCCTCTTCTTCTTTCTTAAAAGCGAATTTTCTGCCATGGCTGCTTCTACTTCCGCTCCTGTTGATAGGATCGCCAAGCTCAAATCTTGGCAATCGAAGGCGAGAGAAGAGGACCTGGAGGGGATCCACTAAAGGTACGATCTTCCTGTAGGGTTCACAGTTTCTCTTCCAGAGAAAGACATCGCCATTGTCGATCATGGCGCGGATAAGCTACCGCTGTACATGGCGCACTTGGACAATGGATTGCGCCTCCCCTGGCGTTAGTGAAGAGGCTATCGCGAGCGGCTCGGGGTGTCTCCGTCACGGTTGCCCCTAGCGCCATCGCTACGATAATGGCGTTCTTGGTGATCTGTCACCGTGTGAAGGTGGTGCGACTCTTCAACTCTTCGGCAACCTCGTCACGGTGAGGCGACAAAGAAGGACGCCCATTTCTTCTTGGTATGTGGGTGGTCGGTTTGTCGACATTCCGGACTCGAATAAGGGCTGGAAGAACAAATTCGCTGGGTTTTGGCGCCGGCCGAATGGCTTGTCGTTCATGGCCAGGAGATCAACAAAGCGGCTGAAGAATCTTCCTCTCGTAGGGCCGAGAGCGCGGCCTGGACAAGTTCCGTCATTATTGAAGTCATGGAAGGGCTATAACTTGTTCGACAACGCCACGAGGGTAGCGGGGCTATCCTTCGTTCGACCGGCTGGGGGTCGGCGAGGACAAGGAAGAAGGAGCTGCTCGAGGTGGCCCCACAACAAGCCGAGGATCCCAAGAGTGGGGTCCTAGTCCCATCGAGGCTCAGGCCGCAGCCTTCCCAAAAGAAGGTCGGGGAGGGATGCATTTGCGGCGAGGTGGAGGAGAGGTTTGAAGAGTTGGCGGCTAGGCTGCGGTGAAGAGGGTTCTCCCGTCCGGGGCGACCAACTAAAGAAGAAGAAGAAGGCGAAGGAATCGGTGGGGCCGACCTTGGAGGAGACGGTTGAAGGTGGTCAGAAAGCGAGGCGAGAGAAGCGTCAGGGAACTTCCGACCGTTGGGGAAGAGTCGTCCCTGCAAGTCCTCCCCTCGCCTCGGCCTGGCGGGGTTGCATCGGAGGGGGATCACGCCCACAGGTAGGCGAAGTCCCTAGCCAGTTGGCGCGGGGTGGCCGCGTGGCGGAGGGGGCTCTGCAGAGCCAAGTGATGGAGACGCCCTCCGAGGAGCCCACTCAGAGGTCGGGGAAGGAGGCGGCTGCTTCGGAGGAATCGGCTCCGGTGGGATCTGTGAGCACGCTCAAGGACTTGGGCATAGAGCTTCCTTCCGCCATCGACAGCCGAGGTGGGTCGCTTGAGGTGGAGGGAGCTGCGATCCCGGCTCATCGGCAATCGTGAGAGGAATTACCGACAGGGGAGCCTTCCCAGCTGGCGACGATTCATCCACGATCATTCTCTCCTTAGAGAGGGCGGTGCTTCTCGGGGTGGGGGCGGTTCGTCGCCTCGGGGCGGTTCACTCTCCCGACAAGGATCTCTGGAGGAGGCGCCCTCGGCCGCCTCCGGCAAGCCCTCTTGAGTTACCACACTCGAGGGCCTTGGTAGGGGAGGAGCTTCTGGCCGGCTGTCTTGCGCCATGAATCTTTGTGGGCGACTTGGCGGAGAGGCTCGTTCTGAAAAAGGCCGGGAGGAAGCGGAGAAGAGGCGGCCGCTTGAAGAGTCGAAGTCGGTAAATGGCGCGTTGAGTTGGAGGCCAAGCAATCTCGATCGCTGATCTCAAACTCATCACTCGAGAAAGCGGCGGTCGTCATCGATGAGCTGAAGAGGTCGCTTCGGTTAAACAGACAGGTTAAGAAACTCGAAGAGGGAGATCGAGGAGTGGAAGGCTCGAATCGAAATTTGGAGAGGCGGGCGAGAGTCGAGGCAGGAACTTGAGTGCGCCCTCGATGAGTCGGCGGCTCACCGATCACCGTGGACGACGCCAAATTGATCGAGGCTCGGCTCAAGTCTGCGTCGGAGGAGGGCAAGAAGGAGGTCATTGAAGAGTATAAGCGAGGGCCTATGGGGAAAGTGGAACTGCCCCTACCGCCAAGGCGGCTACGATTACTTGAAAGCCCAACTTCTTCTGAAGCCCCTCGACGAGGCTCACATATCCTCCCAGTGGAGAGTTCCTGCAGCGTTCTCAAGGCACAGGAAGCCGGGGGGCGGGGAGGTCTGGCAAGGCCGAGGGCGACCGATGAGGATGAGGGCGGCGGGGAGGGCGAGGGCGAAGATGGAGAGGGGAGGCGGCGAGGGAGGAGATTAGGTCGCCCAAGCATCTTGTTCTTTTGTTTTGCATTGACAAAATTGTCTTATATTTGTAATACATTTCTTGGTGAATGAAAATTTAATTTCGTTTCTCAGCTAACTCTTTCCCCTTTTTTTTTTTTTGGCCCTTTCTTAGGCTTTGTGGCAATAGCGACTTTGGCCGGCAGCCATCTATGTTTAAATGCGATATGGCAAATGGGTGAGGCGTAGGTGGTCGCCAGTCGGCTGATTAGTAATTCGCTCAATTAGGTGGTGCGGCCGTAAGTGAGTTGGATTCGACCAGCGGGTGATATAAATTAGTTGTGAACGTGGAGGCGACTATTAGTTCCTCGATTTGAGCAGGTGTCACCGGTGGGCGATCCTTTGATCGTGACTTTTAGGTTTAGGGATGGGCGGTAGGTTTCATTTAAGGCAGGCGGTGTTTTGAGATGACAATTCGGTTTTGGGGTGACCCTCGAGTTCCACACTCTTAATTTCTTCCGTTGATCACGAGGGGCTTAGCATTTATGGGTCCTATTATAAATAGGGAGGAGACCATTACTTATCGTGCTCTCGTTAGGTTGGTGGTTAATTGTCTTTACTCGTCATCTCTAAGGTTTGATTAGGAGCACCGGTGAGTTTCTTTGAGATGGTTGGGGCGTGGGGTGGATTCTCTCCCGAGTCCACCATCTTGAGGTTTTCAGTGAGTGCGGCGGTAGTTCCGGTCATCTGTGAAGGAAGGGGGAAAACCCCTCGTTTGCATCCAGCAATTGGGGCCCGGTTTGTGATCGTCACTGTATCTATTTTAGTAAGGGATAGTGGGAGCGTTGAGTATATCTCCGAAGAAGGGCTGTTTTGTTTACATCCATGGATTCTGATTTATTGTGCTGATATGGAGCCATGGGGTCAACACCCAAAATCCTTTGGCAGTACTTCACTCGGCTTAGACGCCGAGGTGAGCAGAGGATGCGACGGGAAAGTCGAAGATATTGAAGGCGACAGCGACCATTTGGATGCCCATTTAGGCTTGTAATTTTAATTTTCCTTTTATTTTGGTATTTCGGGCGTGTAGACCATTGTAAACTTTGCTTGGAATATTAATGAAAAGTCGCATTTCAAGGATGGTGGTTGTTCATTCGATTCATTCTTCATTTCTCCTTTTCTTTTTTTTGTGTGGTCGAAACGAAGTCGCCCTCGTGAGGCTTATAATAAACATGATAAGTAGATCGAAGGCAATTCGGCCACAATGGGGCTTACAATAAACACAAGTAGACCGAAAGCAATTCGGCCTGAATTACAATAAACACAAGTAGGCCAGAAAGCAGATTGACCTGTGGGGCTTACAATAAATACAAGTAGACCGAAAGCAATTCCTGTGGGGCTTACAATAAACATGAGTAGGCCAAGGCACATGGGGCTTACAATAAACGCAAGTAGACCGAACGGGTCGCCCTGTGGGGCTTACAATAAACATGATAAGTAGATCGAAGCGGGTCGGCCCTTGGGAACTTCTGAATTAGCTAATCGGCGTTGTGGTCGTTCGGGCCCGCCATCGACTCGCTAGTTGGGTGTATAAGGCCTGTCTTCATCTGCAGTTCCTTTGTCAAGCTTCGGTTTCGGTCCGGTGACGTACAGTGGCTCTTCTGATGGTGCCTAGGACTTACGTGGCGCCTAGGTCTTATTCGGCGAGCCGATCTGTTTGAGGCAAAGAGCAAGCTGAGCCGGCTCGCGTGGGGCGGCGACTCCGTAGGGGCGGCCGCGTAGGTCGGGTGCCTAGGACTTCACGTGGCGCCTAGGTCTTATTCGGCGAGCCGATCTGCTTTGAGGCAAAGAGCAAGCTGGCCATTTCGGCGTGGGAAGCGGCGACTCCGTAGGGGCGGCCAGCGTGGGTGGTGCCTAGGACTTCGTGGCGCCTAGGTCTTATTTCGGCAGAGCCGATCTCTATTTTGAGGCAAAGAGCAAGCCTGAGCCGGCTCGCGTGGGAGCGACGACTCCGTAGGGGACGACCGCGTAGGTCGGGTGCCTAGGACTTACGTGGCGCCTAGGTCTTATTTCGTGAGCCGATCTCTATTACGAGGCAAAGAGCAAGCTGGCCATTTCGGCGTGGGAAGCGGCGACTCCGTAGGGGCGGCCGCGTAGGTCGGGTGCCTAGGACTTCGTGGCGCCTAGGTCTTATTCGGCGAGCCGATCTGTTTGAGGCAAAGAGCAAGCTGAGCCGGCTCGCGTGGGGCGGCGACTCCGTAGGGGCGGCCAGCGTGGGTGGTGCCTAGGACTACGTGGCGCCTAGGTCTTATTCGGCGAGCCGATCTCATTGGATTCGCTCCTTGGCTCCGGCTTAGCGGTTGGGCAATTCGTCTTGACTTCGGCGAGTAGAGTGCGTCGCTTAATCGGCGAGTTGGATCACTGTCGCGACTAGGTGAGAAGGGTTCCTCGACTCGTCCTAAGCGAGAGGGATCTGTGCTTCGACTTAGTGAGGGTAGGCTCGCTTATTTGGGTAAGTTGGGTCGCTGTCTCAACTAGGTGAGAAGGGTTCCTCGACTCGTCCTAAGCGAGAGGGATCTGTGCTTCGACTTAGTGAGGGTAGGCTCGCTTATTTGGGTAAGTTGGGTCGCTGTCTCAACTAGGTGAGAAGGGTTCCTTTGACTCGTCGTGGCGAAGGGTCCCTTGACTTCGACCTAGTAGGAAGGATCGCTGAACTACTCAAGAAGGAAGTTACCTCGACTCAAGCTAAGAGAGTGGGATTTCCCTTCAGCGTTAGGCGAAGGGCGTACCTCGACTCATCCGGTGGGAAGGGTCCCCAAGCTTCGGCTCCAACAAAGCGACCATCCGACTTGGCGGATGAGATTGGGTTTTCACCGTTAAACTTATGGCGAGGAGGCGGTTTGATCTGGCTGCGGCAGTGATTATTTAAGACGCTCCTTGTACCATTTAAGACAAAAGGATAATTGTCGGGCAAAATTCTATTTATATTGGCGGCTTTTGAACAAGGTTTACAATGCAAATTCATTGAAAAACTTCCGAGGTGTTCTATGTTCGGGGATGTTGTAGGACTCTCCCATCAGGACTTCTAAGGCGATATGTTCCGGTGGTTCTTGAGGGCGGTGTAGGGTCCTTCCCAATTGAAGCCAACTTGCGGCGTCACGGTGTCTTTATCGAAGGCGGCTTTCCTCGGCACTAGGTCACCGACTTGGAATCTCCTTGGTGGGACTTTCTTTGTTGTAATGTCGGGCGATCCGCTGTTGATTGACGACTTGCACGTAGAAGCGGTTGCGGATCTCCTCCATCAAGTCGGTGTCCTCGAAGTCCTTGAATTTGCTTCTTCATCGAAGTGTTGGAGTCGGATGGTGGGCATGCCGACCTCTTGGGGTTACAACCGCTCCATAAGTTAGCATGAATGGGGTTTCTCAGTTGAACTCTTAATGAGTCGTCACATGCGACCATAAGATGCTTGGAGTTCTTCAACCCAATTGCCGACCGCTGGTCGACCCTCTTCTTGAGCGGGAGGATGCATTTATTGGCGGCTTCGCCCGGCCCGTTACACTTGGGTGGGCTACGAAGCGAACTTGAGCTTGATCCCCATTCTTCACAAAATCTTGGAATCCATTTGCTGGTAGGTGGGTTTGTCGGTGATGAATGGCGAGGGCGCCCGAGCGGCATCGACCGACTTCAAGCAAAGGCTGGTGATGTTGGTCTCCCGATCTTCGCCAAAGGCTCGGCCTCGATCCATTTGGTGAAGTAGTCGATGGCGACTATCAAAATTTATCTTTGCCGAGGCAATGGGGCGGCCCGATATATCCAGTCCCATTGGGCGAAAGGAAGTGGTGAAGATAGAAGTGAGCTCGTGGCGGCGGCTCTAGGGATCTCTGCGAAGAATTGACACTTTTGCATTTAGAGGCGAGCCGTGGGAGTCGGCCACAATGGTCGACCCGATGTATCCTTGGTATAATCTTAAGGCGAGAGTTCTTGCCCACAGGTGGTTTTCGCGAGGTGCCTTTGTGGATTTCCCTTAGGACATGTCGGCTTGGTGGTGGGAGCAGGAGATAGGGCCCCATCCAGCACCCTAGGTAGGACGACCGATGGTGGCCGTCGATCATGAGGTAGCGGTGACCCTCTGCAAGCTCTTAAGCCGGTGTGAGTAGGGCCGGCCGTCAAGAATTGGATGAAAGGGTCCACCGGCAAGATTCCCAGAAGGGTCGGTTACATGACATCGATGGACCTCCACTTAATCTTTGGAATGTAGGAGTGTGTCGGCGAGGATGGGTCGGAGCTACTCAAGGAACTAGTTGATGCTAGCTTTGGAAGCGTCGCTCGCGTTAGCGACCGAGGACTGGATGATCTTGAAGTTGGCGAAGTGGGGGCGAGGTCCTTGTGATCTTGGTATTGAGCCATCCTCTTATCTTTGGCGTATTTGCCGTTGACGATGAGCGACCAAGTCGGCCCGGTACAATTAGGCTTCGGCCTTGGCCCTTGAAGCGGCATGAGCCCGGCAATAGGGGCTTCATATTCGGCCTCATTGTTTGGCGAGGACTACCAAGTATTCGCCGATGGCTGCCGCGGGGCGACGCGCCGGCCCGCTCCTGCCTCACTTGAGGATCCGTCCACCTTCAATTCCCACCAGAAGCGACTTGAAGTAAACTTCAGGATTCGGGACACGGGGAAGCGCTCTTCGCCCGGTCGGCTTAGAGGTATGGATTGGCGAGGCTTGGTGGGTCATCTGCCGCCCGAGATGGCGAGTGGACTCTATGAGGAAGTCGGCCAATGCTGCGCCTTTATGGTGGTCACGGGCTCGAATTGAACATCATATTGAGCTCGATCGACCACGCCACCATCCTCCCGTGATGTGGTGGACTCCCAGGATTTCTTCATCGGGAGGCTGCGTCCGCGCGATGATAGGATGCGCTTGGAAATGCGGGCGTATCTGCGAGCCGTAGTGATGAGGCGGGCACCGACCGGGGGTAGTTCAACTCCCACGCCCTCAAAATCCGGTGACATAGTAGGCCGGCTTGGATGTGATTCTCTTCTCGACCCGGCAGCTCCACGGCTTCGTGAGGCGGCCAGAAATCTGATCTGAGGTCTCCCCTTCCACCGGTTGGCTCGGGAGTGGTTTGGTGATCGATATGCTTTGAGTTCTCTGGCTGTGCGGCATTCTTGGTCCACTCCAACTTCTTGGGATCTTTGGCCCCTCGAGAATTTTGAAGAAAGGGAGGCTTCTCTCTGGGCTTGAGGCGTCCCAGGCTATCTTCCCATTGAGCTTGAATGTCCTTCATGGTGCTTTCGGGGAAGTTAAATTTCGATAGCTTCTATCTTCTCGGGTTGATCTCAATCCCTCTCACGGGTGATCATAAACCCCAAAATTTTCATTGCCTCCAAAAGCGCTTGGTCGGGTTGAGCTTCATCGCGGTATCTTAGAAGGGTGGCGAAGGTCTCCTCAGTCGGTGATATGGTACGCGATCTCGACTTCACCAAGATGTCGTCCACGTAGGCTTCCACATTGCGGCGGTGGGCCTTGAAGATCTTGTTGACCAGCCTCACGGTAGGTGTATGAGCATTCTTGAGACCAAGGGCATCACTTTGTAGCAAAGGTGCCTCGATTAGGTGATGAAGGGCGTCTTCTCGATCATGCCTGCGCCATGCGGATCTGGTTGTAACACGAAAAAGCATCCAAGAAACTTAGCAATCGATGTCCCGCGACTTTCGCCCACCAACCGATCAATGCGGGGAGGGGTAAACGTCAGCAGGGCATGCTTTGTTGAGTCGGTGAAGTCGGCCCGTCCTCCATTTGCCGCTAGGCTTCTTCACTAGGGCGGCGTTGGACAACCATTGGGATATTGGACTTCCCGAATGAAGTCGGCTTTCGAGTCGCTCGACCTCCTCTGCTGCCGCTTTTTGCCGCTCGGGCCCCAGTGTCTCTTCTTACGTCCCGAACCCGGCGGCGTGTCGGTCGGCCGAGCTCATAACAAATGGCGTCGGTGAAATGCGGCATGTCTTCGGACTCCAAGCAAACACATCAAGATTAGCTAAAGAAAAGCAATTATCGCACCTCTTAATGGTCGAGAGGTTGGATCGATCTGAGTGCCCTCTGCGCCCTCGTGGTGATGGGGATCTCATGGAGATCTTCGGCTGGAGTCGTTCTCTCGCTCCGTCCTCTCTTGAGTTGGCGAGCGTCTTCTCAATGGGCATTGCGGTCGCGACTCCTTTCCCCTTTGTGGTGAGGGCGTAGCGAGCTCGGGCTTCCTTACGGTAAGCTTGGACCGTCCGGCCCCTCTTGGTGTCGGAATTTGATCATCGATGGTAGGTGGGCCGGGATGGCCCGCAAGAGGTGGAGAGACGTTCGCCCAAGATGACATTGTGCGCCGACTTGATGTCCATCACCTGGCGGGCGTCGGCGGTTGATTGGCATGGCGGTTGACCTGGATCGGGGAAGGGTGATCGACCTTGGGAAGTTGAGAGTGTCCCGTGAAGCCAATCGGGGACCTATAGGCAGTGGAGCTTGGACGGTAGATGCCCATGCGGTTGAATGCATCCAAAACAATATGTCGACCGAGCTCGGTGTCGATCATGATCCTCTTCACCTTGAAGCCATAGATGTGGTGATATGGCGATGGGATGGATCGTGAGGCATCTCGACTCCTTCCAAGTCCGCCTCGCTGAAAGAGATGGGCACATCGGCCTTCTGCCTCTTGTCGTAGCTGTTCACCTGCAGGGCATGCCTAGCATACCTCTTCAGGGCGTTATTGGACTCCCCTCCTAAGGTCGGACCTCCGCTGATGGTGTTGATGACTCCCCGACTCCCTTGGCCAGGCTTCCTGGCTCAAAGTGAGATTCGAAGTCTGAGGGACCCGAGAGCGAGGTCAGTGGAGTGCGTCCCTCACTGGCTTGCTCTCGGTGGATCAAATTCTTCAAGAAGCCTCTTTGGATGAGGTCTTCAATGTCCTTCGGAGAACACGGCACTCTGGTGTCGTGGCGTGGTATCAGTGTATGGCCGAGAATGTAGTGAGTCTCTCTTGCTCGGGTCGCTCTCATCGGCGGCGGGGGCTTGTGGAGAGCCCCTCTCTGGGCCTTGTCGGGGGCGAAGAAGTATTGAGGGCTGTGAACCTTTGGAGGGGCGTCTGCTCTTCTATCCTCCCTCTGTCGAACCGACCATTGCGGTTGTTCTTGGGAGGAGGATTTCTTGGGATGTGCCTCGGCTCTTCTCTCCGGCGGAGTGGAACCGACCTAGTGGGATGGGCGTTGGAGGCGGCGTAGGTGAATGGTAGGAGGATGAGAGGAGTGCGAATGCTATCTGGTGAGGTAGCGTGTCGGGGTAGGCTGTGGCCGTCTTGTTGGACTGGTGCTTTGTGGCGATCTTGTATGCTTCGCTTCTTCCATGTTCATGTAGGCATGGGCTTTGGACATCAAGTGCTTCGTAGCTCTTGATGGGCTTCTTGTTGAGGGCTTTAGGCAGTCGCCCGGTCGCTGACCAGCCACCGAGCCATCATAGCGACTTGGCTCCCTTGGTCTTCGACTTCTAGCCTCTTAGCACGAAACCTCTTGATGTAGGCTCACGAGGCTCTCGCCCGACTCTGCTTGAGTGCGAATGAGCACTGCTTGGAGGCGGTTTGGGCTTGGCATTGGCCAAGAAGTGGTGTATGAGCTGTCGGCTCGGTTCTTGAAGGCTGCCGATGGACTTCTTCTCCAGCGAGTTCCACCAAAGCTTGGCTTCTGTCAAAGTAGCGGAAAGCGGCAGATTGTTGCCGGTGCTTGCATCATGACCATGGTGTTGTAGTAGTCTGCACATGCTCGGACGGGTCCCTGTCGCCGCATACTTGTCCATCGTCGGCATCTTGAACTTCTCGGTCGGCGCTTGTATGATGGAGTCGGTGAAGGGGTGCTCCCTCAGATGGCGTCGGCGACCGGTGGTATACTTGATTGTAGTCGCCGGATGCGTGATGGAAGCGGAAGAGTGGAGCATGTAGCGGTGTATGAAGTCCCGGAAACATCGTGTGGAATCTACCGCCCAGGCTGGGAAGAAAGAGCTTTCATCGGTGAGTCGAATGCTAGAAGCGGCGCCTAGGCTGGCGCCAATGGTAACTGCCTGCGAGGTGGTTGGCTCTGGTGATCCCTCCGTGACTTGTCAAGGTGGGGAGTCTCGAGGCAGGATCTACCTCTGGTAGCTGGTTGTTACCGAGTGGTGGAATGGCGGTGGCGGAAGGCAGCCCGCCGTTATTCTTGATGGCTTCTTTACTTATTGTTAAAGCGAGGAGAGTGAAGAGGTCATTTGCAAAAGCTTGGGGCCCAGGCATGCATGGTGGCTTGCATGGCTTAGGTGATCTTCTCGGTGGATTCACAGGTTGGGCACAGGTGACATAGCCCACATGTAGGTTCCACGACGGGAAAGATCATCGCCCATTTGGACATAGGCTGCAAGAAGAAGAAAGGAGGCCCCACGGTGGGCCAAGCTGATGATGTATGTAATCTGATCACTAACCTCGGATGAGTTTAGCTTTAAAGAGAGCGGAGTCCGCTTTCTCTCCTAAAGCCAGCGGCGTGACTCCGATAGTTAGCCTATGAGAAAGGAGGACCTGCGGAAGAGGCGGAGTTGGGATCTCCGATGGTTCCTCAAACCCGGTCAAGTTAGTAGAGTGGGGATAGTCTAATGGGCGAGGAATTCACTTTCGAGAAGAGATTGCTTACCTTGTTAGTTGTTCCGTTTCTCTTTATAGGTAGGGTTAAGGGGTATTTCCATCTTTTCATTAGTTTGGGAACCAGGTGAGTCGACCCTCCCCTCCGCGTGTGAGCCGAGGATTGGTGAACATCCCTCACTTTGCTAGAGTGGTGGCCTTCACAGTGTCAAATTGGGAATGTCGAGGGTTGGTGTGGTCTATTAGCTATTAATGGGATGGGATTAGGCTGTGGGTCCAGGAGTCATGCATCTTTTATGAGAGATGGAATTAAAGAATTTTGTCAGTGCATTTAATCACGATGTTGATGGGCTCGAGTCTTGTGTGGCCCGTCGTTTGAGTGGAGAGAATCACGCAGGTGAGAGAAAGGGGCCGTGGCGGATGGCGACTCCTGACCTCTTAGGCGTCCCTTGGGATGATTCTTTGAGGGCGATTGGGGGCGCTATGCGTCGCTCCCGAAGGCGGAGTGGCGAAGGGAAACTGGATTCGTTCCACATTGTTTGGAGAGGTCGGCAACTTGTAGGAAGGGATAAAGCAGTGGTCGGAAGGGAGTGACCTACATATAGCGTCGTCGAAGCTGTCGATGGGCGACTTCGCACCGCCTTCAGCGTCGGTCATGGCGATAGTCGTCTAATGGGCCGGAATTTAGGTCGGTACAGCATCTTGGCGGTCCGGTGGGTTGAGTGTGGAGGTTCTTGTCGGTCCTCATTGGTAAACAAGCGTTAAGTCGGATCGGTAGCTTGGCTTTTCTCCTTAATCACTGATTTGTGGTTATGACCATAACAGGATTATTTGTGATTTTACTTCTTAGTGGTAGATTGGAGCTTGCCCGATTTTCTTTTAATTGAAATGGATGAGTGAGATTTGGTTTCTTAGAGTAGTATGTTAAATGGGTATATGATATGTGATGGTTTGAAAATTGCTTGTAAAGTATTTGATGAAATACCAAAGAGAGATGTATTTTCTTGGACTGTGATAGTAACATGTTATGTACAAAGAAAATATCATGGAGATGTCGACGTGTAGTTGTGTGTATGTAAACAAACATCAAAATTAGACAAACATATAATTGTATGGGATGATTGTGAACTATGAAGGATTAGTTGTGAATCTTATCTAGCTGATGTTAACTTTACTCATTGTATGTTAAATTTATAACCTAGCTGTTAAGTTTTACAATGAATGTTAATTTTAAATGTTGAGTATCAAGTTTACCCATTGGTTGTTAAGTTTAGAGTATAACTATTAGGGTTTTTGAAAAATTTATAGCGGGTTATTTACAATTTTAAGAACTTTTAGGGGTGATTTGTAAAATTTAATAGTTGTTCCATAAATTTAACATACCACGAGTAAGTTTAACATCCAATTGCTAAGATTCATACCATAAAATCCTATAATTAAATGGGGCGTGTGTTTATTAGATTTTGAAAGTTATGGAGGTTATTAGATAATCATCCATGTAGGCGTCAAAAATTGCTTATCAATACCCGAACAAGACTTCGTGGCGGTGGTGACAAACTGACCCATCGACATGACCCCGAGCTGGCGGCGGCGTGGATTCACGCCGCAAAAGCGCATAAAGCGAGTCGTGAGCATGAAGTGAGTCGACAAAGGCGTCTTGAAGTCAGCGAAGCGGCAGCGTCGTGGAAGAAACCCGACGGCGAAGTTTGGCGAAGCGAGTTGACTAAACTCAAGCGGCGGCGAGGCGGAATCAACCGTACCTAGTCGTCAATGCAAGCGAGTTGTTTGAGCTCACGAAAGTTGATGGGATACGGACTCAAACGATGGCAACATCAGCGAGGAAAACTAAGCGGGAAGGCCAGAAAGTCAATGAAAAGCGGCCTAAGCGGCGGCGAACCTCGACCCTTGCCAGTTACCTCGGCCAAGTGGCGAGGCTCGGCTCACTGGCCAGAGCCACCTTGGTGGCCCGGCCACGCCCGATTTGTATAAATAGGGGGTCTTCTGGACAAAGTGGATTTTTGGATTTTGGCGGGACTTTGGTGGATTTTGGTTATTCTTGAAGAGCTCGCGAGATCTGAGCCGTCGGCGTCTGATTCCAAGCACCGGCGAGCACAAGTTCGGTCAACGTCGGATCTACAAATCGCGAGGTAAGCGAACTTCGAATTGACTCTGAAACAATATTGTGATTTCTCCTAGTAGATCTCACCGCTCCGTGATCCTCTCCTTCGTGAGTGTGATCCCGGCGATCCTCTCGCCGTGAGTGTGATCCCCTCGGTAGCCGTTTCCTTCGTGAAGCGAGCCTGCGTCTGTAGTTCGAACGGGTTTCCACGGATCGAATTAGCGGTGGTCCGCGGACGAACAAAAGTCCGACGCAGGCGAAGAACCCACCTGGCGAGGATCCGTATAATAGAGATTCGGCGTTTGTTCGAGAAAAAGTTATAATTTTTATTTTCATTATGCGCCTTAAACTAAAGGCATTTCTTTTGAATTTTGTTGTAGGCCAGCGAGGTATGCGAATTCAACCACAATGAATAACAAGCCAACTTTCCGAACAAGGCGACCCACAGTGGGAGCCAGCGGCTTCAGAAGAAGCGTCGTGCATAACCAGCGGATCCGATCCGGTCATCGAGGAGGTCGATGCAATTGACCAGCGAAGTTCGAGGCTATCTCTCCTCCTCGTCGAGATCCAACTCCTCCCCGCAAGTCCAAGATGGTCTCGGCGCAGGAAGACCCAATCGGCCTCGAGTCTGCGGGGCGAGAAAATCCACCACCACCGCCGTCGACTGCGGACAACGGTGGTTCCCGGCTAACTGCGGCCAAATCTTGAGAACCCTATCTTTCGAGTCGATTCGCTAATAGCATCGTGACTCTCTCCAAGAGAGCCCGTCAGAGGCGACGTCAGCGCTTGGCGAAACAATTAGCCCAGGCAAAAGAATCAATGGACGGGGTCCGCTATGAGGCGAATCTAAGGTCCAGGTTGACTCAGAGACTGAAGTCTGAGATCGTCGCCGACTCATACAAGCCGGCGATAAATGAATGGGTCCGAGTCAAACGGAATCGTTCTACGGCAGGCGTATGGGCGCCCGCGCCTCCGCTCCAGCGCAACGGACTTTGGCGCAACAAGCGCGAGTTGAAGAAGGAGGCGGCCAAGAAGTCGTCAACAAATCGGCTAGTTTGGAAGCCCAAGTCCGTCGAAGCTTCAACCCGACGAACCCAGCATCCAAGCCCAGCTCTGCCAGCAGGCCAACTCCTGCTCCCGTGCTCAAATCAGAAATTGTGAGCACCTCAACAAAAGTGGTATTGACGCCGAAGTTACCTCCGGTGTACTTTAAACTTCAGTGAAGTCAACTCTTGCCACGACCCGGCGGGCTTCAGTTAAGGATCGCCTAGGTTAAGCTAAAGGAATCGTGGGTCACTCGATCTGAGGGTCGCCCCCAAAGACAAGAAGAATCCTGCGGTTTGCTGCGCAGGGCTTCAAATCGAAGTCCGAGCCCGTCGAAGATTCACAGCGAAGTGCCAGCGACAGTGACTTATGAAAGGCCTATTTTCTCTCGGGAAGGCGGCTCTCATCGGCGATGACAGCGTTATACACGAAAAGTCGTGCCAACACGATAGGTTGCTCGGTATTCATGCCGATGAGTTATACTATCGTCTTTGAAGTCTGATAAATCGAAGAGGCAGAGAACCAAACATGCCTTGCTTTGTGAAGCCCGATGGCGGTGTTATCGGTGCAAGCGCACTAAAGCGACTCGGAAAAGGCGTCGGTCTTTGATAGGCTTCGGCATGAGAATGCGAACCCAAGTCAAGGCGCTTCTGCGAGAAGAGATGAAGCCTCGAGGCGATGGTGCCGAGTGTTACCATCAATATGACCGCGGAGGGCGTCGTCACGTGCTGCCTTCGGGCATCATAGCGAATGACTTCGATTGCGGTGCGGGCTGTTAGACAACCCAATTATCGCAAGATGCGAAGGGATTACCCTCGGATGATGAAGTGTCGGATGCGGCTCCGCAATGGCTTCGATAATACAATTTCGGCATAGGACAACCTCGTGGCGTTCATGATCAGCGGAACAAGTGTCCCGGATGCTTGAAGAGGCCTAACCAAGCAAAGGGACAACTTTAAGCTTGAAATGGGCGGCCATGCGGCGGATGAGAGCAATGCATGACCAGCGAATCCGCAGCGATAATGAACCGCCAAAGGCGAGCCAAGTCGTGCAATAATGTCAACTTAACGGATAGCGTCTGGGACGAGAAGGAGGCGAAGCGTAGATGATCGTCTTGCGGCAAAAGCGCTAGCAATAACACCGTCGTTCCTCCCCAAGTTCCAAGTTTACCGAGCGGAGACATAGGGAAAATGAGAAAATAAAAGACCTCGAGAGCAAAATCAATACTTTGATTTCGCTCAAGAGGTAAAATCTGGTATACCATGTCCTTACAGGGAATGGGAATCAATCCATTATCAGACAAAATTCAGCCTCATCAACTTTCGCGTTTGGCGGAAAAGGATAAGCCCACTCGACACTTGATCTACTTCAAGTCTCATCTAGGAGTTATCTCGACGCGAGCCTATGATGGTTCGGTCATTCGTTAACCATTGGAGCTGCCTTGATTGGTACCGCCGTCTCAAACCGGGGCGTTAATAGGCTGGGATGATATGGAGACCATGTTTCTCACCAATTTCTTCGGCGATGACACGAGGTATCCATCGGTCTTTGTTGGGCGAAAGCGAAAAGCGGGGAAAGAGTGGATAACCGTCAAGAGGTTGAAACAAGGCAATGAATTGCGGGCCGATATGGAGTTCATTCTCAAACTTGTCACAACAACTTGTCATTGGGCGTGTTGGAAGCAATGGGAGCTGCCGTCGAGACACAGGAAAGATTTAAAGATCTGGCGGAGGGCAAGCGGCGATTCGAAAAGGAAGAAAGCGGAGAAGTCAGCCTATGGTGAATGCTCACAAGAACTTTGTCCCGTGGCGGTAAAGCGCCGACAAAGTCGTAGGCAGCTAATCAAACATTGACTGCAACCACAGCGGCGATCGCAACAGCGTGCACCACGACAATCGACCCCAATGCGCCAACAAACTCGAATCGAAACCTTAGGTTCGAGGTTTCCCAAGACTTACTCGTTCAGGGCGAGGAAGTTCGAGCATCTTCAAATACCTTACGGAAAATAATAAAATCGGTTGCTGATTGTAAACCAAGAGGAGGCAAACAAGGTTCTGAATCCTAAGTCTGCGCTTACAGGCGGTACATCATCCTACAAAGTTACGCTACCATCTCAAGGACAAGATTCGGGCCTTGATCGATGTTGGAGTCATTACTCCAAAACCCTCTAAAGAGAAGGTGGGAGCAAATGCGGTCTCTATAAGCGGATCGGTGCCTTGGATTGGTTTCAGCAAGCGCCGGTCGTGAAAGTAGGAATGAAGATGGTGAATGAAGATCCTCACGAACAGCGTGAGAAGGGCTCTGTACACAACGGCAAATAGAGAGAAATCCTTTGGGTCCACCACGACTTCTTTGGAAGGCGATCGATGGACTACATCCTCGGCTAAAAAGAAGTCCAAGGGAAGAGGCAAACTATGCCATGCTACTTCAGCAATTCGGAGAAGGCGATGAAGAAGTGGCAACTTTCGATTTTCGAAGAAGAGCATGAAGTCCTTGCCACAAGGAGTGGACACGAATCTGACTATAAGTATCAGGAGATTCCAAGTCCAAACGAAGCTATCAGGCGGGGTGGCCACGGCTCCTCTCACTCGTCTGAGAGAAAGTACAACAGCGAGCAGTTGCTAAAAAAGCGGTGAAGCAAAGGAGAAACAACCTCAGGTCGGGAAGCTCAACTCCCGGATCCCGATTCAATGCTTGGGTGTGAGGATAGGCGGAACATCGAGCTCTCCATACAGCTTTGATGTCATGGCCCAATTGGCAAACATCCGGCTAGAATAACTCTCTATGAGTTGCTCCGATTGTCGGAGGGGCAGGAAGCCTTACAAGAGGCTCTAGGCGATTGAAGTCTTTCTCACCCAGTTAAGCAGTCGGAAAAATTCGACTGACGGTGCAACCTGGTACACTTCCCACATTACTTTTACAAAGGAGGATATGCAGGCGAAGGATTCCAAGCGCGATAGGCAGCTATACTTCACGGGTATATTGGCTCTAATGAAGTTAGGATCCAAGTCGATAGGGTTCCGTATGAGCATCATGCCCTGCGCCTCATGTATCACCTTGGAATCCCACGCGATGTGGCATCAGCGACATGATGATCAGTTTAACACCAGCGGTCTCGGCTTGGTAGATCGAATAAAGTGCCAAATGGGGACTTAAAGTCGAAGTCAAGCTGCTATGTGATTGGCGAGACTTCCTATAACTTATTGTTGGAGTGCGACCTTGGATCCACGATAGCGTTATAGTCCCATCTACTCTTCATCGGTGTCTCAAATATGTAGACACGAATAATGAGTCAAGGCGGTGGTGCGGACAAGCGGCCGTTTAAGGGGATGGAGAATTATTTCGATTCTCTCCTCTACGGTAATGAGTCCGGCGAATCATCGGCCTAAGGCACGGACAGCGGTGAAGAAGGCGTACGGCGGGCTTGATTATAGTGGTGGTTTTGTTTTAAATGACATTGTACCCTTGTAATCAATCTTGGCGATGAAGAATCGTCGGATGAACATTGTAATTGGCAAATTGCCGATGAATCAATAAATGGCGATTTAGAGTACCCTTTGTCTTTGAATGATGTGATGGCGAGGTTTATACAACGATCGAGTTGCACTTACCAACTTCGGTCATCTTGCTTTACACAAAAGCGATTCGAGACTCCTTTGGGACAACACTTTCGTCATCCCACGAAGATCAAGTAGTGAAAAGACTTAGTTCTGAGGAAGAGAATCGGTTCCAGCGAGAATCATTTCTTAGAAGAAGATGAAGATGACAATGGGCCTATCCTCCACACATTAGGATATAGTCGAGAGACGTGTATCATGAAGAAGTGGGGTATAACTTAACACAAGGGAAGGTCTATGTTTGGCGAGGTCCTCGAGTCCCTCGAGGCGGCTTATGTCCCAAGAGAAAGGGATAACTACTATGCCTCTAGAAGGGATTGGGATCTGAATCCTCCTCGAAGATGAATGCTCATGGCTGATTGATAATAATCCACCCGATGAGAGGCGGACATTCGTCGATTCTTGACTTAGGTGTGGCCTTGAGGTTTCAACAAGGCTGCAGATCAAGGTGAAACCGAGAATGTCAAACTGTCATGCACCTACATTGTGCGGTAACACATTTCACCAATCAGTCATATCCTCTAGTGGAATCAAATGGAAGGGGTAGGTACAAAAGCAGGCAAAGAAATAGAACAACAACGATAAACATAATAAAGAAGAAGATATCTCATAATCCCAAGTTATGTCTCATTTGTAAAATAAGCGAAATAAATATGGAGTCGAAATAATAAAAGGTCTCAACATAAGTCAAAGCGAAAAATATACTAAGGCATCTTTGCCTTTACAATCTGAGGAAAGAAACTCTAATGTCTAGACAAGGATGTAAAGCTATAGTGGAGCCTCTAATACAACTCATGTGGCGGCGACTATCGAGAACTCCGTCATCCTGCGACTCTCGGTGCTCAGAGCTTCCTAAAAGAAAAATAGCAACAACAAGGCGTCGGGCTTCTGACAAGATTACCTCCATCCGCCCGAGGGAAGGGCTACTAGATGAAGTTGAGGCTCTACCTATTAAGCATAGCCTACCTAGATTATTTTCCCCGTAACTAATGGAATTAATATTTAGACACCTACAACTCGAGGCGTGAATGCGTCGGCGAAATAATCAAAAGGAAACCCTCATGTATATACCTTTGTCTCATTATTATAGATATCTAAACATTAATACCGAACTAAGAATACATAATCTAAATGGAATCAGCGATTAGAAATCCACCACAACACGAGGCGTAGTGTGTCGAGCAAAATAATCCAAACAAGGAAACCCTCATGTATATACCGTTGTCTCACATTGTGAACCGCTAATCATTGATCTCAACTAAGAAGTAAAGAAAAGCAATAAAAGAAATAAGACATCAATACAACGAATTTATAATATTTCCCCACTATCCTTTGGAGAGATAGAATAAATTCCAACATATCATCTCGCGTGTCTTCGGAGGAGAAAAATATCTCGGTCATATAACTTCGGCGACGATTCATATTAGCTCTAGCGTCCACCAGGACTCGGCTATAAATAACTATCTCAAGGTACCCTATGCAATATTCTAATACTTTGCATCATCTTGTGCAACGGACTACCCATAGGTATCACAAGCGGTGTACGGCTCATTAGTCTCATCGCGGTCTCGGTCGCGTAACATGAGTCTTGAGCGGCCTACCATATAGGTATCCAAATAGACGGCTCACAAGCCTCATCGCACCCTCGTGCGGACGGACTGCTATACAAAGCATCCAAACCCGACTCAATGGCCTGTACATATGGAATATCGACGTATAGCTAGAACCCCGCAATCGCATTCAAAACTTAGAAGAAAATATTCAGGAAAATGAAAATAGCCTGAGCCGTCGACCGCCCCTAGGGCGTCGGTCGACGAGTAATAGAGCGTGCACAAAGTGCGCAGTGAGATTCAGGTCGTGACTCTATGGCTCGGTCGGCCGCGAAAAAACTCTGTTTCCTCGGGTTTTGGGTTTCGAGCATTGTAACTTGGTTTAAAGATTTATTTCATCATCAAATAACTTATTACAAGATGTAAGACTTGTTAATTTATTAGCAGGAGGTGAACTTGAACATGAGACTACAACTAATATTAAATTAATTAGGGTTTGCCACTTAATTAATTAAATTTCTCAAATCTACTCATATATTAACAATGTGATTACTAGAGCATGATAATTTTTACACATGAACAGAGGTATAAAATTATTGAAACATGTTTAGATTAATTAGATACACAAATCCAAGGTTTTAAACATGATTAACTTCATGATAGAATTATTTTATATCGGACTAGGTTTAATACATGGATAAAAATCTAAATTAACATGATTATCACATTAAAGATAAAAAAATTAAACATCCTAAAGATTTTGATCATGAACAGCAAGATTTAATCATGAAAATAGCATGAGATTAGTATCCATCATCAAAATCATGTTTTAGCATCTCAAAAATTAGATCTAACATGTAATCAACATTTAAAACATGTGAAATTCGGTGATTAACTACGGGGATGGGATTGGATGCAGATAATCTTGCCTTTGCACGTGGAAAAGCCTCTGAAACTAATAGCAAGCAATCCAAAAGTGTAAACAACCCGTTTTCCCTTGCCACACGTCGATGATCTCGCCCTCGTGTCGATATTTTAATTCACAAAGCTCTCAAAACTCATAAGAAAAAGATCTAGGGTTTTGTGGGAGAGGGTGGCTGCTAGGGTTCAGAGATATGATAAAAGAGAAAATTTTCGTGAAAACACCGGTATTTATAGAGGTAAACCAGAAACAAACCTGTTTGACCGAACCGAAACCTAGTCATTTGGGAAAAAGACCTTCTGTATTTGGGCTATAACTTTCTCATATGACCTCGGAATGAGGTTATATAAGACTTGTTGGAAAGCTGTTGAAGACACATACAACTTTGGTCTTTTACGTTTTTCCAGATTCTAACTGTATCAATGTGTAAAACCTATAAACTCTTAACTGGTCATTATTTCCAGATTTCTCTTCGTGCATGATTTGTGCATTTGCACTCATATATACACAAATATATATTGAATTGATCTCAAATCAATTCCTAGCATACTCAAACATTAAAAAAATGTATTTATCATTATATAACTCATTTATTATTATTTATCATAAAATATTTAAATTTTCGGGGTTTTACATTCTTCCCCCCTTAAAAGAATTTCGTCCCCGAAATTCCGCATTCGTATCTTAGAGGTTAATAATATGAGAAAGGCACTAAGAGGGAATAATCCAGATGAGGAAATCCTCCCGTACACAACTCATACCATTAATCTCTAGATATAGAACATAGCAATATTTATACTTAACGATCTAGAATGCCAATATTCTCACTCAACCCCTAACTAGACGGAACTAGTACGTCGGACGAAAAATCCAAACAAGGAACCCCCCATATATATACCATTCGTTCCGAATGATTAGGAGTTAAGTGTTAACATCATCATTCTAGTGTTAAATATAAATATGATCATATAGAGAGTTATGAACATAAGCAAGTCCTAATAAAAATAATTTACCTGCTCAAAGAGGTGTGGGTAGTCGCGACGCACATCCTCCTCGCGCTCCCATGAAGCCTCCTCATCCCCTCTCCGGTTCCACTGAACTTTGACTAAGGGTATTTCCTTATTTCTAAGCTTCTTGTTCTCCTTTGCAAGAATACATACAGGAGTCTCAATCATAGTCAGATCATCATGAATCTCGACCTCCGGTGCATCCAACACTCGTTGTGCCTCCTCATCGCGTAAATGCTTCTTAAGCATCGAAACATGAAAAACATCATGTATGCCCGACATCGATCTTTGGGAGAGCTAACCGATATGAAGCGGCTCCAGCGGCTCCACAATCAAGAACGGCCCAATGTACCTTGGAGCAAGCTTCCCTCGTCTACCAAATCATTGGACTCCCTTCATCGTGATACCTTTAATAATACATATTCCCCAACTTGGAACTCTAAGGGTGCGTCGCCTCGATCGCATAACTCTTCGTGACTGCGTGTAACAGAATCGCTCTCGAATGGCTGCTACTTTCTCCGTGAGTCGTCTCACAAGCTCGGTCCAAGTAATAGGTTATCCTCAGTTACGCCCAACAAATAGGTGATCTGGGGCCTCGTACAATGCTTCATACGGTGCCATACCGGTGAGTCGTTTGATAAGCTGTTGTTATAGGCGAATTCAATCAATGGAATATGGTCCTCCGGTGCCACGAAAATCCATAATGCATGCCGCAACATGTCCTCCAATACTTGGTTGACCCTCTCCGTCGTCCATCCGATGCGTGGGTGAAAAACACTAGAATATGACAATGTACTACCAAAAGAATTTTGGAAACTCTTCGAAATGTGAAGTAAAAGCGAGCCTCGATCTAATACAATCGTATCACGGTACTCCATGCAATCTCACAATCTCGGATAAATATCCTCGCATAAATCTCGGTTTGTGTATGTCGTTTTCTTGGTATAAAATGTCTGATTTAGATCAACCGATCGACTATCACCCAAACTGAATCGTTCCCTTTCTTCGATCTCGGCAATCCTACAATGAAGTCCATAGAGATATCTGTCCACTTCCACTCCGGAATGGGTAAAGGCTGTAGGCTTCCTGCTGGTCTCTGATGTTCTGCCTTCACTTGCTGGCAGGTAAAACACTTGGCCACATACTCAGCAATCTCCCTACGCATTCCGCTCCACCAAAAATGTCTCCTCAGGTCCTTATACATCTTCGTTGTGCCTGGATGTACTGTATACCTGGTACGATGCGCCTCATTAAACAACTCCTTTTTCAGCTGAGGATTAGCTGGCATCACTAATCGGCCCTTCATTCGAAGTCCTCCATCTACTCCCACGGTCCAATCAGCCTTTGACTCTCTGGAAATCTCCTCCTTTCGGGTTTGAATCCATGAGTCGTTTAGCTGAGCCCTGACCACTCTATCGCTCCAAGACGGCTGCACTGATAAAGCTCCCAAAAATGTTCTGCTCCCACCGATCTCCGGTCTAAAGTCAAACTGGCTAAGTATGTGGAGATCTCGATACAATGAGCACCTCAAAGCTGCAATCTTGTGATGACGTTTCCTGCTCAATCGTCATACGGCGTTAGCCTTTCGGATGGTGCTGAATTGCGAACTTCGTAATCCTAATGAACTCAATCCATCGCCTCGTCTGCGTTTGTCCTTACGAGAAAAGATACTTCAAACTCGATGATCCGTGAATAACTTCGAGCGCACTCCATATAGGTAATGTCTCCATGTCTTTAGTGCAAAACCACTCTTTGCTAGCTCTAAGTAGATGCGTGGGGTAGTTACGTTCATCGTCCTCAAGCTGCGAGATATAAGCTACTACTCTCACAGTGCATTAAAACACCTCCAAGACCGCTAATGGCGCATCGTAGTAGACAACAAAAGTCTTATCCTTGCCGGAATAGTCAATACAGTCTTTGTAGTCAACTTAGTCTTTAAAGTCTCAAAGGCCTCTTGGCACTCTGTGCCCCAAATAAATGGCACACCCTTCTTAGTTAGGCATGTAAGTGGCATCGCAATCTTCGAAGTCTGAATGAACTTCTGTAATAACCGGCCAAACCAAAGCTCGAATCTCGATGCTTGTCTTGGCTCCCAATCCAATCTTGCTATAACTTTAGTGGATCTCTTGCAATACCCTCTCTGGCGATGGCGTGGCCTAAAATCTAACCTCGGATAACCAAAACTCACACTTCGAATTTGGCATATAGGCGATGCTCCGCAATGTTTGCAATGCTAGGCGAAGATCTTTGCTTTCGTGCTCGCCTCGATCTCGAATAGATAAGGATATCGTCGATAAATACTATCACGAACTGATCTAAGTATGGATGAAAAACCGGTTCATCAAGTCCATGAATCTGCGGGTGCATTAGTCGGCCGAGCGGCATGACAAAAACTTCGAAAGACCCATAGCGAGTCGAAGGCGTCTTGGGGATATCCATCTCCCTTTTCATAGCGATGATAGCGAGCGAAGATCAATCTTCGAAGTGTTGCGCTCCTGCGGTGGTCGAACAAGTCATCAATCCTCGGTAGTGGATACCTATTCGGATAGTGACTTTGTTCAACTCTCGATAATCTATACACAAGCATACTACCGTCCTTCTTCTTCACGAAGAGGACGGTGCTCCGGAGAATGACTCCGTGAATAAAACCACGAGATAAAAGCTCATCCGGTGAGTCGTAGCTCCCTCATCTCGGCGAGGTGCCATACGATAGGGGCTCGAGATATCGGTCGCGTGCTGGTGCAACTCAATGCGAGAACTCAACCTCTCTCACGGGGAGGTAACCCGGTATGTCACGAAGACATCACGAAAATCTGAGACCACTCTAGTCTAGCACAACTCGGCACTCGATCCCTCGGCATCACCTCCTCGATATAAGCGAAATGACTCATGGCCGATTGCCTGCGAGGTTGCTACAATCAACTTCCAGACCATCCGGGCTGCAAAGGCTGTTGTTTTAGCGAAGCGATCGATGCTAACATGGTATGATGATAACCAATCCATACCAAGAATAGCGTCGAGTCCGACATCCATAAAGCGATCAAATCTACAATAAACTCGACTCATCTAAGGCGATAACACATCTCCTGAGGCGGCTCCTAATAGAGATATCTCCCTAAAGGAGTAGAGACAGATAATGGAACATCCAAGGAATGTGCAACTAACTGGAGCCTACCCATGAAGGTATGAGATATAAAAGAGTGGGACGCTCCAGAATCGAATAGGATCCGAGCTGGGTGAGAGTTCACTAAGAAAATACCTTCTACTATAGCTCCGTTAAGCACCGTGATGATGTGATGCAGCTGCATAGACCCTACGTGGTGGAGATGATGAGCTGGTGGTGGAACATAAGGAACTATCTGCCCCTCGGGAGTCTCCTGGATCGCACGAATCTGGCCTGTCGGCCCTTCAATCCTAGGAATAGCTGGTGGTGCCTCAATCCTCTGCTGCCGCTGCTGCTGACCATAACCGTGGCCCTGCTGATATTGACTCTGACCACGGTTCTATTGTTGACCGTGTCCTCGACTTTGTTGCTGGCCCTGGCCTCTGCCCTGTTGGCCTCCTGCAGGCGCACTGCGAAAATCCCTTGCCTTATGGCCGATCTTGTTGCAATTGAAACATGCCCTGAATCTTCTTATTTGCGTGGAGCTCTCGATCATCTTTGAGGTCCTCTTTTGAGCTGACCTTCTTCGTCACGGACCCTTACCATCTTCTTTGGGGTCCTCACGGTCACAGCTTGATCTCTTCCCCTTTCCTTTGTCTCCGGGTTGTCGACTTAGCATTCCCATCCTTGTTCTTCATGAACATAGCGCCTCTATCTCGAGATATGGCGGCATCGGCCGCCTCCATAGCGATAGAAATCTCCTAGATGCGGTATCGGCGTAAACCGGTGAAGCCCCATCAAAACATTTGAGCTGCGGCTCTCGGTCGATACATGCGTGAATCGAGTAATCCCATAAATTTGCTCTGATAATCGGTCACCGACATATCTCCCTGCTCTAACCGGGCTAGCTCTAACTCCTTCCCGGCTCTCGCTGCTGCCGACACATACTGCTCATCAAAGAAGTAAACAAAATCCTCCCAAGTAAGTGTCATCCTCTGCTCCGGGGTGAACTGAAGACGATACCAACCCCCTGCGTCGCCCTTGAGGCTAAAAGCGGCCAGCCTCTGCTTCTGTACCGTGTCCACATTAAGCATATCTAAGGTGCTACTCACATCTTCTTTCCACTTGTGTGCGACAATAGAATCTGATGACCCATGGAACTCCGGTGCCCTCATCTTCTGGTACCTCTCTACCAGACGAAGCCATGTTTCCTGCTCTGTAGCTCTAGCCGTGACAATTGGTGGGGTAAGTCCTGGCGTAGCCTCTGGGGACTCCTCTGCATTCGGAAAGGCTGGAATCACTGGTGGTGGTGCAGCTGGTGAAGTCTGGCTCGTCACTCGCTCCTCAAGTGCTGCTAGTCTGGCTGCAATGGGTGCCATGAGGTCAATCGGATCTTGTGGAGCTTCTTTGCGGCTCAGTGGAACCGCTTCTTTGCTTTCAGTGGATCCTTCGTGGCTCGGGCTCGGTCCATCTGTCTAACTCTCGTACGCGGGATCCTCTCCGTCCACGTCCGCCCGACCATCTATATATATATGGAAGAGAGTTGATAAATCATAGTAATGAGACCTCGAGGCAAAAGCATATACATATATATATCTCATAGCGGTAAGAAATCGTATCATATATCATTCAATATTTAATAATCATAGCAAGATAGTCATAAAAAATTTCGTAATTTTCAAACATGCATTATGCGTCCTCACTCAATCTAGGAATTCCTAGCGGACTCTATACATGATTTCGGAAACTCTATCCTAGCTCCACGACTTCGACGGGATGATCCTAAGGATCTTTGGAACTAGAGCTCGATACCAAGCTGTGGCCACGTTTCAACAAGGCTGCGGTCAAGGTGAAACCGAATGTCAAACTGTCATGCACCTACATTGTCGCATTAACACATTTCACCAATCACAGTCATATCCTCTAGTGGAATCAAATGGAAGGGGTAGGTACAAAGCAGGCAAAGAAATAGAACAACAACGATAAACATAATAAAGAAGAAGATATCTCATAATCCCAAATTATGTCTGTTGTAAAATAAGAAATAAATATGGAGTCGAAATAATAAAAGGTCTCAACATAAGTCAAAGCGAAAAATATACTAAGGCATCTTTGCCTTTACAATCTGAGGAAAGAAACTCTAATGTCTAGACAAGGATGTAAAGCTATAGTGGAGCCTCTAATACAACTCATGCGGCGGCGACTATCACGAGAACTCCGTCATCCTGCGACTCTCAGGTGCTCGAGCTTCCTAAAAGAAAAATAGCAACAACAAAGGCGTCGGCCTTCTGACAAGATTACCTCCATCGCCCGGGGAAGGGCTACTAGATGAAGTTGAGGCTCTACCTATTAAGCATAGCCTACCTAGATTATTTTCCCGTAACTAATGGAATTAATATTTAGACACCTACAACTCGAGGCGTGAATGCGTCGGCGAAATAATCAAAAAGGAAACCCTCATGTATATACCTTTGTCTCATTATTATAGATATCTAAACATTAATAGAACTAAGAATACATAATCTAAATGGAATCAGCGATTAGAAATCCACCACAACACGAGGCGTAGTGTGTCGAGCAAAATAATCCAAACAAGGAAACCCTCATGTATATACCGTTGTCTCACATTGTGAACCGCTAATCATTGATCTCAACTAAGAAGTAAAGAAAAGCAATAAAAGAAATAAGACATCAATACAACGAATTTATAATATTTCCCCACTATCCTTTGGAGAGATAGAATAAATTCCAACATATCATCTCGCGTCTTGTCGGAGAAAAATATCTCGGTCATATAACTTCGGCGATTCATATTAGCTCTAAGCGTCCACCAAGGACTCGGCTATAAATAACTATCTCAAGGTACCCTATGCAATATTCTAATACTTTGCATCATCTTGTGCAACGGACTACCCATAGGTATCACAAGCGGTGTACCGCGGCTCATTAGTCTCATCGCGGTCTCGGTCGTAACATGAGTCGCGGAGCGGCCTACCATATAGGTATCCAAATAGGCGGCTCACAAGCCTCATCGCACCCTCGTGCGGACGGACTGCTATACAAAGCATCAAACCCGACTCAATGGCACGTACATATGGAATATCGGCGTATAGCTAGAACCCGCAATCGCATTCAAAACTTAGAAGAAAATATTAGGAAAATGAAAATAGCCGAGACCGATCGACCGCCCCTAGGGCGTCGATCGACCGAGTAATAGAGCGTGCACAAAGTGCAGCCGAGTTCCGTCGGTGACTCTATGGCTCGGTCGGCCGGCGAAAACTCTGTTTCCTCGGGTTTTGGGTTTTGAGCATTGTAACTTGGTTTAAAGATTTATTTCATCATCAAATAACTTATTACAAGATGTAAGACTTGTTAATTTATTAGCGAGGTGAACTTGAACATGAGACTACAACTAATATTAAATTAATTAGGGTTTGCCACTTAATTAATTAAATTTCTCAAATCTACTCATATATTAACAATGTGATTACTAGAGCATGATAATTTTTACACATGAACAGAGGTATAAAATTATTGAAACATGTTTAGATTAATTAGATACACAAATCCAAGGTTTTAAACATGATTAACTTCGCATGATAGAATTATTTTATATCGGACTAGGTTTAATACATGGATAAAAATCTAAATTAACATGATTATCACATTAAAGATAAAAAATTAAACATCCTAAAGATTTTGATCATGAACAGCAAGATTTAATCATGAAAATAGCATGAGATTAGTATCCATCATCAAAATCATGTTTTAGCATCTCAAAAATTAGATCTAACATGTAATCAACATTTAAAACATGTGAAATTCGGTGATTAACTTCTGGGGATGGGATTGGATGCAGATAATCTTGCCTTTGCGTGGAAAAGCCTCTGAAACTAATAGCAAGCAATCCAAAAGTGTAAACAACCCGTTTTCCCTTGCCACCGTCGATGATCTAGCCCTCGTGTCGATATTTTAATTCACAAAGCTCTCAAAACTCATAAGAAAAAGATCTAGGGTTTTGTGGGGAGAGGGTGGCTGCTAGGGTTCAGAGATATGATAAAGAGAAAATTTTCGTGAAAACACCGGTATTTATAGAGGTAAACCGAAACAAACCTGTTTGACCCGAACCAGGAAACCTAGTCATTTGGGAAAAAGACCTTCTGTATTTGGGCTATAACTTTCTCATATGACCTCGGAATGAGGTTATATAAGACTTGTTGGAAATCTGTTGAAGAGACCTACAACTTTGGTCTTTTACGTTTTTCAGATTCTAACTGTATCAATGTGTAAAACCTATAAACTCTTAACTGGTCATTATTTCCAGATTTCTCTTAGGTGCATGATTTGTGCATTTGCACTCATATATACACAAATATATATTGAATTGATCTCAAATCAATTCCTAGCATACTCAAACATTAAAAAATGTATTTATCATTATATAACTCATTTATTATTATTTATCATAAAATATTTAAATTTTAGGGTTTTACATTCTTCCCCTTAAAAGAATTTAGTCCCGAAATTCGCATTGTATCTTAGAGGTTAATAATATGAGAAAGGCACTAAGAGGGAATAATCCAGATGAGGAAATCCTCCATTACACAACTCATACCATTAATCTCTAGATATAGAACATAGCAATATTTATACTTAACGATCTAGAATGCCAATATTCTCACTCAACCCCTAACTAGACCGGAACTATGCGTCGGACGAAAAATCCAAACAAGGAACCCCCATATATATACCATTAGTTCGAATGATTAGGAGTTAAGTGTTAACATCATCATTCTAGTGTTAAATATAAATATGATCATATAGAGAGTTATGAACATAAGCAAGTCCTAATAAAATAATTTACTGCTCAAAGAGGTGTGGGTAGTCATGGCGCACATCCTCCTCAGCGCTCCATGAAGCCTCCTCATCCCTCTCGGTTCCTTGAACTTTGACTAAGGGTATTTCCTTATTTCTAAGCTTCTTGTTCTCCTTTGCAAGAATACATACAGGAGTCTCAATCATAGTCAGATCATCATGAATCTCGACCTCGGTGCATCCAACACTCGTTGTGCCTCCTCATCGCGTAAATGCTTCTTAAGCATCGAAACATGAAAAACATCATGTATGCCCGACATCGATCTTTGGGAGAGCTAACCGATATGAAACGGCTCCAGCTCCACAATCAAGAGCGGCCCAATGTACCTTGGAGCAAGCTTCCCTCGTCTACCAAATCATTTGGACTCCCTTCATCGGCGATACCTTTAATAATACATATTCCCCAACTTGGAACTCTAAGGGTCGTCGCCTCGATCGCATAACTCTTCGGCGGCTCGTGTAGAATAAAACTCGAATGGCTGCTACTTTCTCCGTGATACGTCTCACAAGCTCGGTCAAGTAATAGGTTATCCTCACAGTTACGCCCAACAAATAGGTGATCTGGGGCCTCGTTACAATGCTTCATCACGGTGCCATACCAATAGTCGTTTGATAGCTGTTGTTATAGGCGAATTCAATCAATGGAATATGGTCCTCCCGTACCACGAAAATCCATAATGCATGCCCATAACATGTCCTCCAATACTTGGTTGACCCTCTCCGTCGTCCATCCGATGCGTGGGTGAAAAACACTAGAATATGACAATGTACTACCAAAAGAATTTTGGAAACTCTTCGAAATGTGAAGTAAAAGCGAGCCTCGATCCGATACAATCGTATCACGGTACTCCATGCAATCTCACAATCTCACGGATAAATATCCTCGCATAAATCTCAGGTTGTGTATGTCGTTTTTCTTGGTATAAAATGTCTTTGATTTAGATCAACCGATCGACTATCACCCAAACTGAATCGTTCCCTTTCTTGATCTCGGCAATCCTACAATGAAGTCCATAGAGATATCGTCCACTTCCACTCGGAATGGGTAAAGTACGTAGGCTTCTGGCGGTCTCGATGTTACGCCTTCACTTTACGGCGGGTAAAACACGTGGCCACATACTCAGCAATCTCCCTACGCATTCCGCTCCACCAAAAATGTCTCCTCAGGTCCTTATACATCTTCGTTGTGCCTGGATGTACTGTATACCTGGTACGATGCGCCTCATTAAACAACTCCTTTTTTAGCTGAGGATTAGATGGCATCACTAATCGGCCCTTCATTCGAAGTCCTCCATCTACTCCCACGGTCCAATCAGCCTTTGGCTCTCTGGAAATCTCCTCCTTTCGGGTTTGAATCCATGAGTCGTTTAGAACCCCATCCCTCTATCGCTCCAAGGCGGTACGCGATAAAGCTCCCAAAATGCTGCTCCCCGATCTCGGTCTAAAGTCAAACTGGCTAAGTATGTGGAGATCTCGATACAATGAGCACCTCAAAGCTGCAATCTTGTGATGACGTTTCCTGCTCAATCGTCGCCCGCGGCGTTAGCCTTTCGGATGGTGCTTGAATTGCGAACTTCGTAATCCTTAATGAACTCAATCCATCGCCTCGTCTGCGGTTCGGCTCCTTACGAGAAAAGATACTTCAAACTCGATGATCCGTGAATAACTTCGGCGCACTCCATATAGGTAATGTCTCCATGTCTTTAGTGCAAAACCACTGTGCTAGCTCTAAGTCGATGCGTGGGGTAGTTACGTTCATCGTCCTCAAGCTGCGCGAGATATAAGCTACTACTCTGCGGGTGCGCATTAAAACACCTCCAAGACCGCTAATGGCGCATCTGTGTAGACAACAAAAGTCTTATCCTTTGCTCGGAATAGTCAATACAGTCTTTGTAGTCAACTTAGTCTTTAAAGTCTCAAAGGCCTCTTGGCACTCGTGCCCCAAATAAATGGCACACCCTTCTTCGTTAGGCATGTAAGTGGCATCGCAATCTTGAGAAGTCTGAATGAACTTCTGTAATAGCCGGCCAAACCCAAAAGCTACGAATCTCGATGCTTGTCTTGGCTCCCAATCCAATCTTGCTATAACTTTAGGCTGGATCTCTGCAATACCCTCTCTGGCGATGGCGTGGCCTAAAATCTAACCTCGGATAACCAAAACTCACACTTGCGAATTTGGCATATAGGCGATGCTCCCAATGTTTGCAATGCTAGGCGAAGATCTTTGCTCGTGCTCGCCTCCGATCTCGAATAGATAAGGATATAAATCGATAAATACTATCACGAACTGATCTAAGTATGGATGAAAAACCGGTTCATCAAGTCCATGAATCTGCGGGTGCATTAGTCGGCCGAGCGGCATGACAAGAAACTTCGAAAGACCCATAACGAGTCGAAGGCGTCTTGGGGATATCCATCTCCCTTTTCATAGCGATGATAGCGAGCGAAGATCAATCTTGAAGTGTTGCGCTCCTGCGGTGGTCGAACAAGTCATCAATCCTCGGTAGTGGATACCTATTCGGATAGTGACTTTGTTCAACTCTCGATAATCTATACACAAGCGCATACTACCGTCCTTCTTCTTCACGAAGAGGACCGGTGCTCCAGGAGAATGACTCCGTGAATAAAACCACGAGATAAAAGCTCATCCGGTGAGTCGTAGCTCCCTCATCTCGGAGTGCCATACGATAGGGAGCTCGAGATATCGGTCGCGTGCTGGTGCAACTCAATGCGAGAACTCAACCTCTCTCGAGGTAACCGGTATGTCACGAAGACATCACGAAAATCTGAGACCACTCTAGTCTCGCACAACTTCGGCACTCGATCCTCGGCATCACCTCCTCGATATAAGCCGAAATGACTCATAAGCCGGTTGCCTGCGAGGTTGCTACAATCAACTTCGGACCAGCCAATTTCATAGTATTTGTTTTAGCGAAGCGATCGATGCTAACATGGTATGATGATAACCAATCCATACCAAGAATAGCGTCGAAGTCCGACATCATAAAGCGATCAAATCTACAATAAACTCGACTCATCTAAGGCGATAACACATCTCCTCTGAGGCTCCTAATAGAGATATCTCCCTAAAGGAGTAGAGGCGGATAATGGAACATCCAAGGAATGTGCAACTAGCTGGAGCCTACCCATGAAGGTATGAGATATAAAGAGTGGGGCGCTCTAAATCGAATAGGATCCGTGGGTGAGAGTTCACTAAGAAAATACCTTCTACTATAGCTCCGTTAAGCACAGTGATGTGATGCGGCATAGACCCTAGGTGGTGGAGGCCGATGAAGCTGGTGGTGGAACATAAGGAACTATCGCCTCGGGAGTCTCTGGATCGCCACGAATCGGCTGTCGGCCCTTCAATCCTAGGAATAGGCTGGTGGTGCCTCAATCCTCTGCGCTTTGCTGCGACCATAACAGTGGCCTGGCGATATTGACTCGACCCGCGGTTCTATTGTTGACCGTGTCCTCGACTTTGTTCTTTGGTACGGCCTCGCCTGTTGGCCTCGCGGCGCCTTGCGAAAATCCCTTGCCTTATGGCGATCTTGTTGCAATTGAAACATGCGCTGATCTTGCTTCTTTGTGGAGCTCTCGATCATCTTTGAGGTCCTCTTTTGAGCTGACCTTCGTCACGGACCCTTACCATCTTCTTTGGGGTCCTCACGGTCTGTCTTGATCTCTTCCCCTTTCCTTTGTCTCCGGGTTGTCGACTTAGCATTCCCATCCTTGTTCTTCATGAACATAGCGCCTCTATCTCTGAGATATGGCGGCATCGGCCGCTCCATAGCGATAGAAATCTCCTAGATGCGGTATCGGCGTAAACGGTGAAGCCCCATCAAAACATTTGAGCTGCGGCTCTCGGTCGATACATGCACGTGAATCGGTAATCCCATAAATTTGCTCTGATAATCGGTCACCGACATATCTCCCTGCTCTAACCGGGCTAGCTCTAACTCCTTCCCGGCTCTCGCTGCTGCCGACACATACTGCTCATCAAAGAAGTAAACAAAATCCTCCCAAGTAAGTGTCATCCTCTGCTCCGGGGTGGCCGACGATACCCCTGCGTGGCCCTTGAGGCTAAGCGGCCGACCTCGCTTCGCACGTGTCCACATTAAGCATATCTAAGGTGCTACTCACATCTTCTTTCCACTTGTGTGCGACAATAGAATCTGATGACCCATGGAACTCCGGTGCCCTCATCTTCTGGTACCTCTCTACCAGACGAAGCCATGTTTCCTGCTCTGTAGCTCTAGCAGTGACAATTGGTGGAGTAAGTCACGGCGTAGCCTCACGGGGACTCCTCTGCATTGGAAGGTGGAATCAGCTGGTGGTGGTGCGGTGGTGAAGTCGGCTCGTCACTCGCTCCTCAAGTCTTTGCTAGTGCAGGCAATGGGTGCCATGAGGTCAATCGAGATCTTGTGGACTGCTGCGGCTCGGGTGGAACCTGCTGCTTTCAGTGGATCTGCGTGGCTGGGCTCTGGTCCATCTGTCTAACTCTCATGCACGGGATCCTCTCCGTCCGTCCACGCCCGACCATCTATATATATATGGAAGAGAGTTGATAAATCATAGTAATGAGACCTCAGGCAAAAGCATATACATATATATATCTCATAGCGGTAAGAAATCTGTATCATATATCATTCAATATTTAATAATCATAGCAAGATAGTCATAAAAAAATTTCGTAATTTTCAAACATACGTATATAACGTCCTCACTCAATCTAGGAATTCCTAGCGGACTCTATACATGATTTCCAGGAAACTCTATCCTAGCTCCACGACTCGACACAGGATGATCCTAAGGATGCTGGAACTAGAGCTCTGATACCAACTGTGACGCCCCACGTTTCAACAAGGCTGCAGTCCAAGGTGAAACCCAGAATGTCAAACCTGTCATGCACCTACATTGTGCAGTAACACATTTCACCAATCACAGTCATATCCTCTAGTGGAATCAAATGGAAGGGGTAGGTACAAAACAGGCAAAGAAATAGAACAACAACGATAAACATAATAAAGAAGAAGATATCTCATAATCCCAAATTATGTCTCAATTTGTAAAATAAGCGAAATAAATATGGAGTCCGAAATAATAAAAGGTCTCAACATAAGTCAAAGCGAAAAATATACTAAGGCATCTTTGCCTTTACAATCTGAGGAAAGAAACTCTAATGTCTAGACAAGGATGTAAAGCTATAGTGGAGCCTCTAATACAACTCATCACGGCCGCGACTATCACGAGAACTCCGTCATCCTGCGACTCTCCGGTGCTCAGAGCTTCCTAAAAGAAAAATAGCAACAACAAAGGCGTCCGGCTTCTGACAAATTACCTCCATCCGCCCCCAGGGGAAGGGCTACTAGATGAAGTTGAGGCTCTACCTATTAAGCATAGCCTACCTAGATTATTTTCCCCGTAACTAATGGAATTAATATTTAGACACCTACAACTCGAGGCGTGAATGCGTCGGTGAAATAATCAAAAAGGAAACCCTCATGTATATACCTTTGTCTCGTATTATAGATATCTAAACATTAATACCGAACTAAGAATACATAATCTAAATGGAATCAACGATTAGAAATCCACCACAACACGAGACGTAGTGTGTCGAGCAAAATAATCCAAACAAGGAAACCCTCATGTATATACCGTTGTCTCACATTGTGAACCGCTAATCATTGATCTCAACTAAGAAGTAAAGAAAAGCAATAAAAGAAATAAGACATCAATACAACGAATTTATAATATTTCCCCACTATCACTGGAGAGATAGAATAAATTCCAACATATCATCTCGCGTACTGTCAGGAGAAAAATATCTCGGTCATATAACTCAGCGACGATTCATATTCGCTCTAGCGTCCACCAAGGACTCTGGCTATAAATAACTATCTCAAGGTACCCTATGCAATATTCTAATACTTTGCATCATCTTGTGCAACGGACTACCCATAGGTATCACAAGCGATTATACCGCGGCTCATTAGTCTCATCGCGGTCTCGGTCGTAACATGAGTCGCGGAGCGGCCTACCATATAGGTATCCAAATAGGCGGCTCACAAGCCTCATCGCACCCTCGTCTTGGACGGACTGCTATACAAAGCATCCAAACCCGACTCAATGGCACGTACATATGGAATATCGGCGTATAGCTAGAACCCGCAATCGCATTCAAAACTTAGAAGAAAATATTCGGAAAATGAAAATAGCAGACCCGTCGGCCGCCCTAGGGCGTCGATCGACCGAATGTAGAACGTGCACAAAGTGCACTGGAGTTCAGGTCGTGACTCTATGGCTCGGTCGGCCGAGCGAAAACTCTGTTTCCTCGGGTTTTGGGTTTTGAGCATTGTAACTTGGTTTAAAGATTTATTTCATCATCAAATAACTTATTACAAGATGTAAGACTTGTTAATTTATTAGCAGGAGGTGAACTTGAACATGAGACTACAACTAATATTAAATTAATTAGGGTTTGCCACTTAATTAATTAAATTTCTCAAATCTACTCATATATTAACAATGTGATTACTAGAGCATGATAATTTTTACACATGAACAGAGGTATAAAATTATTGAAACATGTTTAGATTAATTAGATATCACAAATCCAAGGTTTTAAACATGATTAACTTCATGATAGAATTATTTTATATCGGACTAGGTTTAATACATGGATAAAAATCTAAATTAACATGATTATCACATTAAAGATAAAAAATTAAACATCCTAAAGATTTTGATCATGAACAGCAAGATTTAATCATGAAAATAGCATGAGATTAGTATCCATCATCAAAATCATGTTTTAGCATCTCAAAAATTAGATCTAACATGTAATCAACATTTAAAACATGTGAAATTCGGTGATTAACTTCACGGGGATGGGATTGGATGCAGATAATCTTGCCTTTGCGTGGAAAAGCCTCTGAAACTAATAGCAAGCAATCCAAAAGTGTAAACAACCCGTTTTCCCTTGCCACCGTCGATGATCTCGCCCTCGTGTCGATATTTTAATTCACAAAGCTCTCAAAACTCATAAGAAAAAGATCTAGGGTTTTGAGGGAGAGGGTGGCTGCTAGGGTTCAGAGATATGATAAAAGAGAAAAGTTTCGTGAAAACACCGGTATTTATAGAGGTAAACCCGAAACAAACCTGTTTGACCCGAACCAGGAAACCTAGTCATTTGGGAAAAAGACCTTCGGTATTTTGGCTATAACTTTCTCATATGACCTCGGAATGAGGTGATATAAGACTTGTTAGAAATATGTTGAAGAGACCTACAACTTTGGTCTTTTACGTTTTTCAAGATTATAACTGTATCAATTTGTAAAACCTATAAACTCTTAACTGGTCATTATTTTCAGATTTCTCTTCGTGCATGATTTGTGCATTTGCACTCATATATACACAAATATATATTGAATTGATCTCAAATCAATTCCTAGCATACTCAAACATTAAAAAAATGTATTTATCATTATATAACTCATTTATTATTATTTATCATAAAATATTTAAATTTTCGGGGTTTTACATTGGGATTCCGACACCAGCCTCGGAGAAGCTTTCAAGGCTTTGATGTCAAATATGGCTACGGTCGATCCTGCTACTATTGAGGATGATGAAGATATGCCAACATGGGAAGACCCATGGATCCATCAACTCAAAGAGCAGTTTGGGGATAGGTTCGAACAAAGAGAACCCCCCACTAGGGACGAGGTAGTCCAGGTTAATATGGGTGATGAAGAGCATCCTAAGCTCATAAACATCAGCAATACTCTTCTCTCGGAAGAGAAGGAAGAGTTGATCGCCCTAATCAGGGAGTATATCGATGTATTCGCCTGGAGTTACGAGGACATGCCAGGACTCGACCCTAATGTGGCGACACATCACCTCAACATCAAGGTGGATGTCAAACCTGTCAAGCAACCGCAAAGACGGTTTCGTCCACAAATCTTGCAGGCAATCGTTGACGAAGTGAAGAAACTCATAGAATCGGGATTCATCAAGGAAATTTAACATCGGTTGGGTGGCGAATATAGTCGGTCCGCGAAGAAGAATGATTCGATTAGGGTGCAGTAATGGACTTCTGAGATCTGAGCGGCTGCTTGCGAAGGATGACTTTCCTCTTCCAATCACTGATGTCATAGTCGACAATACGTGTGGATTTGAGAGAATGTCATTCATGGATGGTTTCTCGGGTTACAATCAGATCAAGATGCACCCCAAGGATGCCAAGCACCGCGTTGAGCGCCCATCGGTATATATTGCTACGGTCATGCCGTTCGATTACGAAAAATCGCGGCCCGTGGCGATGACGAAAATTTTCCAGGACCATCTTCGGAAAATGGTCGAATGCTACGTCGACGACTTGGTCGTGAAAAGCCGTGACAAAGGAGATCACATTAAAGATCTTAGAACGGTATTCGAGCTCATGCGGACTCATCGACTAAAGATGAACCACCAAATCCTTCCTTGGGATGTCGGTGGCAAGTTCACCGGCTTCGTCGTTACCGACAAAGGAATCCACGTCGACCCTGACAAAGTGAAGGCAATTCAAGAGTTGCAACCTCCGAGAAATCTGAGAGAACTCAAGGGGTTACAAGGGCGATTGGCGTACATCCGACGGTTCATATCGAACCTATCCAGGAAGTGCCAACCGTTCTCTAAGTTGAACAAGAAGGGCGTGTCGTTTATTTGGGACGACGCCTGTCAGAAAGCGTTCGAAGAGATCAAATCATATCTCTCTAAACCTCCTGTTCTTATTGCACCGTGATCGGGAAAACCATTTTTGATTTACATCAAGGCAACGGATCACTCGTTAAGCGCTTTACTCGCGGGCGGCGGCGGTGATCCGCGAGCGGTGTATTACGAGCGAACATTAGTCGGTCGAGTCTCGATACCCAATGGTGAAGCGGTGCCTTGCATTAGTGTTCGCGATTGAAAAATCGACACTATTTAGTCGGACGGGCGATTTATGTTATCTCTAACATAAATCCGGTCGAATATTTATGACCAGTAGGCCTCAATGAGTTGGCGTTTGGCGAAATGGGCCTTGCTCTTGTCCCAATATGACTTGCACTTCAAACAACAAAAGTCGGTCAAAGGGCGGGCTATTTGCGATCTCTTGGTCGCCAACCCGACAACGGACGCAGCTTGAGCTATATGATGATCTTCGGATGAAGTTCAAGAAGTCAACACTACATCGCACCAACAAATATGGCGATTGTATTTTGTGAGCTTCTCGAGCCACTAATGTGGCAAGTACCCGGATGTTCTAAAATCTCATTGGAGTCGGAGTTGTCTTGATTTCGGGGAATCATGTCATGCCCGTGCTTATTCACTCACCAACCTTGTTCCAATAGCGTAGCGAATACAACGCTACTTATCGGACTTAGTTTCGCCAAGGAGCCGGGGTCGAGTATCTCGAAGCGTACGGCGATTCACAACTGATAGTCAGGCAGATCCGCGGAGACTACGAAGTCAGAAATCCAGATCTAATTCCTTATCATCAGGTAGCAACCGAAATGGTAGACTCGTTCGAAGAGTTCTTCATCGAATATATCCCACGCCTCCAAAACGCTCACGCGGATGCGCTGGCGGCATTAGCTGTGTCGTTAGCACAACCTTCCGAGACCGAGCAATTAGTTACGGTCAGGACTCATCAACTCTTCGTACCAATATATAATGAGGCGCAAGAAGATAAGGGGGTAGTTACCAAAGAGGTACATGCAACCCAAACCAAGTTGGAGCCGAGATTGGCTTTCCTATCATCGATTCGTCTTACATGGTATACGCGAGAAGGCGTGAAGGAGAAGAGTCAATCGGCGAAGAGCTCAAGATTCTTCTACGACCACGAGACCCGGATGTTATATCGTAGAGTGCGATGGCCTTTACTCGATGCCTCTCAAACAAAGAGCGAAGAGGTCCTTCGAAGCACACGAAGGGAATGTGGCGCCACCAACCGGTCCTAAACTCTATGATCGTGTCGGAGAATGGACTACCGGCCCACAATGATTAATGACGCAATAATACGCCGAAAATGCCCGCGTGTCAAATTCCGCGAATTATATGCATCACCTCCGTGAGCGCTTGCATCCTTCGCCACATCCCGCCATTCGAGACATGGGGAATGGATGTTGTAGGTCCCATTTTTCGCCCGTCGGTTAAGGCGTCGGTTTATTCTAGCGATCACCGACTATTTCTCCAAGTGGTGAAGCAATCCCATTAAAAGAAGTCAAAAAGTACCGTCGTCGATTTATCAAACACCATGTCATCTACCGACATGGTGTCGAAACGGTCGTGCATGACAGCGGTCCCCAATTCATCGGCAATTCCTTCATCGGGTTTTGCGAAAAGTTCAAGATACAAGATGTCTCGTCGGCTGACCTATAATCTAGCGGCAAATGGATTAGGCGTTCAATAAGGCGATTATCAAGATTTTGTCGAAGCTTGTGAAGAATAACAAGCGAGGCTGGGACGATAAACTTCGGGCTTACTCTGGGCATATCGCACAACCGTCGCCGCATGTGGAGCGACCGTACTCCACGGTTTCACGGGTGTGAAGCGATTCTCCGTTGGAAATCAGATTCGTCGCCGCGCCAGCCCTTTCAGCGAGATGGCGACCGAAGAACAACATCAAAAGCGTCTCGAAGAGCTTGAGATGTTAGATGAGAAGCGTCACGGAGGCTCAACAATGCATTGAGTTCTATCGGGCTAGGATGTCGAGGGCTTTCAACAAGAAAGTTCGACGAGAACCTTTAAGGAGGAGATCTCGTCCTCGCCGCTCGGCGGTAGATAATTCTCAACTCCAAAAGAAAGGTAAATTGAACCCAAATGGAAAGGACCGTTTATAATAGACACGATCTATTCAAGCGGTGCATATCATATATCACCCAAAATGGCGGCCAGGCAATTAATCTTAGATAAATGGGAAGTTTGAAAAGTATTATCCTTAGTACATTCGGGATAACCCGTTTTGATGGGAAGTTCCTCGAGAGAATATCTCACTCATTTTCATGAGGATAACCCTAAGCTATTGTGTTTTCCTCTAAAATTCTCTCACCGATCAAATTCATTGTGGTGGGCCCACTAAAATCTCCACGGTCCAACCACCGGCAAAATCCCTCTCGATTCCTTCCACGAGCGAGAGGTCCACTCTCAAATTCGGTTGCAATCCTATAAGCGAAAGCTATCCGTACCCTTCAAGATTCTCGAGTGGAGACCCACTCTTAGTTTCTCATCGGAAATAGAATACATTCTTCCTTTCCCACATTCACCTGGAGATAGGACACATCCTTCCTCTTCAGAAGCAAGAGATAGAATACATTCTTCCTCTCTTGTCTTAGATTCTCGGAGTGGAGATCCCACTCTTAGTTTCATCTTTCAAGATTCTCAAAATGGAGATCCTATTTTTTAGTCTCTTTCCTTTGGAAGCAGGGACAAAATCCTTCCTTTCCAACACCCGGAGATAGGAGACAAGATCCTCCTTCCTCTCCATCAATAAGAGATAGGATACAAAACCTTCCTCTCTTATTTCGAATTCGTGAGCTTTCCGAGATAGGACACAAAACCTTCCTCTCCACTGGCAAGAGATAGGATACAAAACCTTCCTCTCTTGCTCATCCCTTACCCGGAGATAGGAGACAAAATCCTCCTTCCTCTCCACTGGCAAGAGATAGGATACAAAACCTTCCTCTCTTGTTCATCCTTTACAGGAGATAGGAGACAAAATCCTCCTTCCTCCTCACCTTCTGAAATAGAATACATTCTTCCTTTCCCACATTCACGGAGATAGGACACAAAACCTTCCTCTCTTGCTCATCCCTTACAGGAGATAGGAGACAAAATCCTCCTTCCTCTCCACCGGCAAGAGATAGGATACAAAACCTTCCTCTCCACTGGCAAGAGATAGGATACAAAACCTTCCTCTCTTGCTCATCCCTTACCCGGAGATAGGAGACAAAATCCTCCTTCCTCTCCACTGGCAAGAGATAGGATACAAAACCTTCCTCTCTTGTTCATCCTTTACCCGGAGATAGGAGACAAGATCCTCCTTCCTCTCCACTGGCAGGAGATAGGAGACAAGATCCTCCTTCCTCCTCACCTTCGGGAAATAGAATACATTCTTCCCTTCCCACCTCAATCAATCTTACTTCCGGTTCAGTCATTCTCCGGTCAAAAGAAGGTACCAAGATTCATCTTGGGGAATTTGATCCCGAATCCTAAGCAGGGATAGGTCGGCCTATCTGGCGTCGCGGGTTAGTCTTCGTGAAAAGAGCGAAGCCTCATTATTCAACATCGTAGCATTAAGTCTAAGAGAGTTTCATTCTTTTAGCACAACGTTGTGTGTAGAACGGATTTAGATAATCTACATGCTAGCCCAACTCAAGCGGTAGTTGGTAAAGGCTCATCAAACCCGTTGAGGGTGGGGTTGGCCATTAACCACGAAGCCGGCGCCTAACACGCGTCGCCGGTTTAGTCTTTTCGATTGAAGAAGACACCGAGTTTGATTACGGGGTATTTTATCCGAAGCCTAAGAAGAGATAAAGCCAGCGCCTCACAGCGTTGCGGTTTAGTCTTTTTCCGATTGAAGAAGACACCGGGGTTGATTAAGGGTATTTTATCCGAAGCCTAAGAAGGGATAAAGCCAGCGCCTCACAGCGTTGCGGTTTAGTCTTTTCCGATTGAAGAAGACACGAGTTTGATTCAGGGTATTTTATCCGAAGCCTAAGAAGGGATAAAGCCAGCGCCTCACAGCGTTGCGGTTTAGTCTTTTAGATTGAAGAAGACACGAGTTTGATTCAGGGTATTTTATCCGAAGCCTAAGAAGGGATGAGTCTACGCGTAACAGCGTTGCACAGTGGTCTCTTGCCCGTAAAGAGTACGAAGCCTACGTATTCAACATCGTAGCATTAAGTCTAAGAGAGTTTCACTCTTTTAGCACAACGTCCGCGTCTGAAAGCGGATCGGATAATTCATACGCTAGCCCAACTCAAGCGGTAGTTGGTAAAGGCTAATCAAACCCGTTGATGGTGAGGGTTTGCCAAAATCCTATAAGTATTATAGTTAATTATTTCTAACGAAATAAAAGAATCATAATAAAGAAAAAAAAGGGGGATGAGATTACAAATCCTTAAACATCAAATTTAGGGGAGCAATTTGTTATACTTTATCGATGAAAGTTCTTTGAAGTTAAGCTTAAAGCTTCGATACTGAAGGACTCCTCGCTGCTATTAAGGGCCTTGATCTCCTTCTCGATGTCAACCGGCTTACGCCCGAGTTCAAATTTCGGGCATGACCGCAAGAGTCTCTTCTTTGTTGGCCTTCGTCGGCTTCAAGATGATCGGACTCTCCTCGCCGCTTGAAGTTCTGTTCGAGCTCTACTATCCTCGCTTCTCAGCTGACACAAGACCGAAAATGTCCCACGGAAGATGAAGCTTCGGTGGCCGATCTCAAATGATGCACGGTCTGTTGCATTTGAACTTGGTCGATAATAGCGCAAGCATCACGCAGGTGTCAGGCGAACCTCTGTCTCGGTCTCTATATATGAGGGGAGCCCGGCTGCCTCGAAATCTTGTAGACTTTGGAGCTTAACCTCCAAATGGTCGAAATCATCAGCAATGGCCTGGGCAAACTCAATTTTCCAAATATTCTCCCAGGTCGCCTAATCCTACTCCAACTAGGAATACGAGTATAAACTATTTCCTAATTTTGGCGAGAAGTTCCCGGAAGAATATTTCCATAAAAAATATTCTTAGGGATAACTCGACCACCTCCGAATGAGTATATGAGGATAAACCAATTCTCAAAACTCCAGTGAACGCATGAGTATAAACTGTGTTGACGCCAGCCAACGCGTCATAACCGCCAGTTGAAGGTTGAACGTCAAGAGGAAATTTCTGACGCCGGACAACGCGTTCTACCTCAAAAGGACTCCTCCCACTGTACCAATGTCGATTCGTGCGTCGCTGCCGGAAAGCCCATCGGTCAACAGTTTGGAACGGGAATAAATCCCAGGAAAAATTCCTCCCACTATGGATAATTGTACTCCAACAAGGAGTGATGCAGTAGCGACGCCAACCAACGCGTCGTCGCCGAAGAATTCACTGATCAACGGTTCGGATCCACGTAAGGTCGCACGCCGGTCAACGCGTTGCACTCGCCGATTGAAGGCTAAAATCCATATAGTTTGGCGCCAATTAACGCGTCGCAGCCAAGGATTCCCCCGATCAACGGAGGGATCTCGATGGTCAATTGAACGACAATTCGCCAACACGAGTCGATAACAAATGAACTCAGTCAATTACATTTTGAAATTCCAACAAACGGTCAAGCAATAAAAGCAGTACCGTAACGCCCTCGGGTATCCTACCAAGCACTGGATAGCCTGAGAGGATTGGAAGAATCAAAATACTGAGACTATTCTCAAGAAGAAATTCATCTATCGACTTCTGGTCAAGATCTCGACAACGGTCAGACAAAAAATGCAGTACCGTAATGCCTTCAGCAATCCTACAAAGCACTGGAAAGACTGAAGGGAATGGAGAGATCAAACACCAAGGTCATTCACAAGTCCTATCATGTTAACTAAAGAGTGGAGGGCCCATCATGTCCAAAGCATCCCAGACTCATCAAGAATCGAGACTGAGACGCTTTGGAGGGGGTATCTGTAGGCGTCAAAAATTGCTTATCAATACCCGAACAAGACTCGTGACGGTGGGCTGACAACCGACGACCCATCTGACAACGCGACCCAGAACTGCTGACGACGTGGTTACGCCGCAAAACGCATAAAGCGAGTCGACGAACGCATGAAGTGAGTCGACAAGGCGTGCGAGTCAACGAAACGACGCGTCGTGGAAGAAACCCGACGACGAAGTTCGACGAGGCGAGTTGACTAAACTCAAACGCCGACGAGACGGAATCAACCGTACCTAGTCCGTCAATGCAAACGAGTTGTTTGAGCTCTGAAAGTTGATCGGATACGGACTCAAACACGACGGCAACATCAACAGAGGAAAACTAAGCCTGGAAGACCGAGAAAGTCGACGGAAAACGACGCAAAACGGCGAAATAAATAACCTCGCCATCGACCGAAGTTACTCGCCAAGTGGCCGAGCCACCTTGGTGGCCGCACACCACCATTTGTATAAATAGGGGGGGTCTTCTTGGACAAGGCTGGATTTTTGGATTTTGGCGGGACTTTGGTCGGATTTTTCGGATATTCTTGAAGAGCTCTCGCGAGATCTACGAGCCGTCGACGTACAGTTCCAAGCACCGGCGAGCACAAATCCGCTCAACGTCGGATCTACAAATCGCGAGGTGTTTAACTCGGTCGCCGCAATGCCACGTGATTTCTCCTAGTAGATCTCACCGCTCGGCGATCCTCTCCTTCGTGAGTGTGATCCCGGCGATCCTCTCCTTCGTGAGTGTGATCCCGGCGATCCTCTCCTTCGTGAGTGTGATCCCGGCGATCCTCTCGCCGTGAGTGTGATCCCGGCGATCCTCTCGCCGTGAGTGTGATCCCGGCGATCCTCTCGCCGTGAGTGTGATCCCGGCGATCCTCTCGCCGTGAGTGTGATCCCGGCGATCCTCTCGCCGTGAGTGTGATCCCGGCGATCCTCTCGCCGTGAGTGTGATCCCGGCGATCCTCTCCTTCGTGAGTGTGATCCCGGCGATCCTCTCCTTCGTGAGTGTGATCCCGGCGATCCTCTCCTTCGTGAGTGTGATCCCGGCGATCCTCTCCTTCGTGAGTGTGATCCCGGCGATCCTCTCGCCGTGAGTGTGATCCCGGCGATCCTCTCGCCGTGAGTGTGATCCCGGCGATCCTCTCCTTCGTGAGTGTGATCCCGGCGATCCTCTCGCCGTGAGTGTGATCCCGGCGATCCTCTCCTTCGTGAGTGTGATCCCGGCGATCCTCTCCTTCGTGAGTGTGATCCCGGCGATCCTCTCCTTCGTGAGTGTGATCCCGGCGATCCTCTCGCCGTGAGTGTGATCCCGGCGATCCTCTCGCCGTGAGTGTGATCCCGGCGATCCTCTCCTTCGTGAGTGTGATCCCGGCGATCCTCTCGCCGTGAGTGTGATCCCGGCGATCCTCTCGCCGTGAGTGTGATCCCGGCGATCCTCTCCTTCGTGAGTGTGATCCCGGCGATCCTCTCCTTCGTGAGTGTGATCCCGGCGATCCTCTCCTTCGTGAGTGTGATCCCGGCGATCCTCTCCTTCGTGAGTGTGATCCCGGCGATCCTCTCGCCGTGAGTGTGATCCCGGCGATCCTCTCGCCGTGAGTGTGATCCCGGCGATCCTCTCGCCGTGAGTGTGATCCCGGCGATCCTCTCCTTCGTGAGTGTGATCCCGGCGATCCTCTCCTTCGTGAGTGTGATCCCGGCGATCCTCTCCTTCGTGAGTGTGATCCCGGCGATCCTCTCCTTCGTGAGTGTGATCCCGGCGATCCTCTCCTTCGTGAGTGTGATCCCGGCGATCCTCTCCTTCGTGAGTGTGATCCCGGCGATCCTCTCCTTCGTGAGTGTGATCCCGGCGATCCTCTCCTTCGTGAGTGTGATCCCGGCGATCCTCTCGCCGTGAGTGTGATCCCGGCGATCCTCTCCTTCGTGAGTGTGATCCCGGCGATCCTCTCCTTCGTGAGTGTGATCCCGGCGATCCTCTCCTTCGTGAGTGTGATCCCGGCGATCCTCTCGCCGTGAGTGTGATCCCGGCGATCCTCTCCTTCGTGAGTGTGATCCCGGCGATCCTCTCCTTCGTGAGTGTGATCCCGGCGATCCTCTCCTTCGTGAGTGTGATCCCGGCGATCCTCTCGCCGTGAGTGTGATCCCGGCGATCCTCTCGCCGTGAGTGTGATCCCGGCGATCCTCTCCTTCGTGAGTGTGATCCCGGCGATCCTCTCGCCGTGAGTGTGATCCCGGCGATCCTCTCGCCGTGAGTGTGATCCCGGCGATCCTCTCGCCGTGAGTGTGATCCCGGCGATCCTCTCGCCGTGAGTGTGATCCCGGCGATCCTCTCGCCGTGAGTGTGATCCCGGCGATCCTCTCGCCGTGAGTGTGATCCCGGCGATCCTCTCCTTCGTGAGTGTGATCCCGGCGATCCTCTCGCCGTGAGTGTGATCCCGGCGATCCTCTCGCCGTGAGTGTGATCCCGGCGATCCTCTCCTTCGTGAGTGTGATCCCGGCGATCCTCTCCTTCGTGAGTGTGATCCCGGCGATCCTCTCGCCGTGAGTGTGATCCCGGCGATCCTCTCGCCGTGAGTGTGATCCCCTCGGTAACCGTTTCCTTCGTGAAGCGAGCCCCTGCGTCTGTAGTTCGAACGGGTTTCCACGGATCGAATTGCGGTGGTCCACGGACGAACAAAAGTCCGACAGGCGAAGAACCCTGGCGAGGATCCCGTATAATAGAGATCCGGCGTTTGTTCGAGAAAAAGTTGTAATTTTATTTTCATTTATGCGCCTTAAAATAAAAGGCATTTCTTTTGAATTTTGTTGTAGGCCAACGGTAAGCGAATTCAACCACAATGAATAACAAGCCAACTTTCCCATGAACAATCCAAAGTTAAGGGACTTTCGATAATGGCAAGAAATAATTTATAAGTCCTAACTTTTGCAAATTCAGTTAATAATAGTTAAATATACTCTAAAATTATCATATAACCTTAACAATTACACCATAATATTAACAGTATACCATAACCTTAAGGCATGGTGAACCTTATGAGTTTATGATAAGATTAACATGTATGTTATAACCTTCATTATATATTATAATATTTAACAGTTACATTATAACATTAACATGTATGGCATAACCTTAACAGATATATTAGATCTGAACAAGTACATCATAATCTTAACATGTATTTCATAACATCAACTACACTTTGAGATCTCCATGATATTTTTCTCTTTTGTTACAAAATTATATATCCCCTTCCCTCTTCATCTTCATGATGCCAATTACGAATTGCGAAATACTTAATCTTTTAGGAGATGGAATACCCATCATTAATATCAGTTAATAAAAAAAAAGATCTTTTTCAGTCTAAATCCTAAAATCAAACCCAAAAATAAAAATTCATGCTCATCATTCCAAACGTAAAAAATGAGAAACTCATATTCTTAAAAACATGGTGGCAAAATCGTGGGTGAGAGGAGAGAGGAACAGGATTTTGAGTTTGGTTTTGAAATTGGTCGAGTTACTTCGAAGAATTTTGTTGGGGTCAAAGATTGCGAGTGAAATTGGGGATAAAAATTTATGGGTTTTTGTGAGTCTGATATGGTGAGCTTTGATCTTTGGGAGAAATGCATTGGAGGGGTTGAGAGAGAGAGAGAGAGAGAGAGAGAGAGAGAGAGAGAGAGAGAGAGAGAGAGAGAGAGAGAGAGAGAGAGAGAGAGAGAGAGAGAGAGAGAGAGAGAGAGAGAGAGAGAGAGAGAGAGAGAGAGAGAGAGAGAGAGAGAGAGAGAGAGAGAGAGAGAGAGAGAGAGAGAGAGAGAGAGAGAGAGAGAGAGAGAGAGAGAGAGAGAGAGAGAGAGAGAGAGAGAGAGAGAGAGAGAGAGAGAGAGAGAGAGAGAGAGAGAGAGAGAGAGAGAGAGAAAAAATCTCACCATGGCTATGTACTCCATGAGAGAGAGAGAGAGAGAGAGAGAGAGAGAGAGCAATTATGTGGGGTACTTTTAGAATTTTTCTGGAGACGAATCTTTTTTTTTTTTTTTGTAGTATAAAGAGGCTTGAATCACAAAAACACATTGTATTAAGGTCAATACATAATAGAAATAATAAATGGGGCTAAACCACATCAAGTTTTGATTTTTGAGGTCTTGACACAATTTTTCCAAATTTTTAAAGTGTCTAAATCAAACAATTACCCCCAAAAGACATAACTGTTTGTCATGTCCGAGGGTCTGAATCCAACAATTATCCTGAAAACACACATCAAATTGGTGTCCAATTTAACATATATACAGCATTATTTAAACTATAAACCGCTGCTTATCGATTTATCTTGGTATTCCGTACGTAAGTGTAGTCTGTTGTATTGACCTTTGAATATCACATCCCACATTTCCCATAAAGAAACTGTTAAGAAATATTTTTAGTTGTTAAGAAATATTTTTAATAAACTAATCATTCTCAACCATCTAAGGTAATAAATCAGTGATTTCTTATTGGACAGTTTTAGTTCCTCCTCCATTTTCAAATTACACTCATGAAAAGCTGTTCATAGTTCTCAACTAACTTCCATGTTACTCTGAACAAGAAACATAAACCGCTAATACATCGTGCTTGAGAACGGATTTATTCCCACCAACAAAATCTTAAGTAAAAGAAAGACACCTGAAATAATCAAACAATCTTTTCATTACCGACGGTAGCTTTGTTTTAACAGTGTGTCCGATACGAACAACCAATTTTAAGAATGAAAGAATACAGCATGAACTTTGTAAATCCATCGCTTTTGCTACAAATTGACAGTTCATGACTATAAAGTAATTTTCGTATCATCAAGTAAAGGGCAAATACCATATATTTACATGAAGGCAAAAGGGTAACAACTATGATTCATTACAAGCAGCAACACTGTATTCACCCAGCTTTCTGAATTCCAAAAGCGCATCACTCATGAATACAACTACGGCCATAGTATAAATTTATATATACACATAATGGAGAAGGGAAATATAACCTTGAACATAGACACCACGCACGCAGAAAAGAAACCTGTGCTTGCGCAATTCTGTAGTTAAAATTTTTATCTATGTATATACAATTTAACTCCTTCATTCTGGTATCTGGAAGGATCCATAGAAGTCAGGATCTTATACGTCATATACGGGCATCCGCTCCTCAATTGAGACACGGCAGATGGGGCATTTCTTACACTTGTCAGAACAAGCCCTGCATAGGTACAGCCAAGTGATGGTATTGAGACTAAATATTCACAAGGATGAGCAAGGATGAGGACACTCCTAATGCCAAGAAATGAGAGCAAAATCAATTGTCAGATATCAGAGTAAAAATTCAAAGGCATACTTGCATAGAGTGCGGTGTCGACATGGAAGAAGAACCATGCATATTTCCCCTTCAAAGCAAATTCTGCAGAGCACCTTTTCCTGAAAATAGATAGTAGAGAAAAAAAATGAAGGAATTCTTGTTGACAATCTCCAAGAACAGTATGCTGTGTGTTCATATGTATATAAGAAAAAGGATACAGTTATTAGCAATAATAAGATGCATTAGGAATTACTTGCATCTCGAACCAGCTCAATTATAAAACGTATCCAAACTCTCTCTAGCCTTGCAAACAGGACAACACCCACTTCAAACTCATCATCACCGCATCCTTGCAAGCTCACTACACTTTATGGCCTCATTACAACTTTTTTTTTTATCACTCAATAAATGTGTGACGAAAGTTCAAATTTTAACGATTATGGGTTCAGAAACATGCCTAGGGTGAGGATATAGAGAACTTATGAAATTTATATTGAACTTGAAATAGAATTGGTTTCGAAACACATTTTGGGGTTAGGATATAGAGAATAGTAGGGGTGAGCATAGTTCGGTTCAAACCGAACAAACCAACCGAACCGGCCGAAGTTTGACAGTTCGGTTTGGTTTTGACTAGAGTTCGGTTCTGGTCGGTTTGAAGTTTTTTCAACCCGAACCGCCCGAACCGACCGAATTGTGTTACCCATTCTAATCGCTATCCGCATCCACTTAAACCCGACCCGTCATAGTTCATATAGAGTTGCTTCGCAGTAGCCTAATATCTTTTTCTCTCACGCAACCTAATGGCGATGAAATACCCCGACAATGGTGTCCTCTCTAATTCTAGGGCTTCTCATCATCTCTAGTTCTCTACCTCTCTATTCTCTATTCGCTTCTTCTACTTTCGACCAATCCACTTTGGAGGTAAGAAACTTAAACCCTAATGTTGATCCTAACCTTTTCTTAATTTTTTTCCTCGATTGATGCACATAGTGCAAGAGAATTGTACCCAAGTGAAAACCGAACAAACCGACCCGAACCGAACCGACTTGAATCGGTTCGGTTCGGTTTTGAATGATAGGCTGTTCGGTTCGGTTTGGCAAAATTTGGCCAAAACCGAACCGACCGATTGCACAGCCCTAGAGAATAGGGAATGAATGGTCAAGGACCAGAAACTAACTCCTGAACCATTATTGTTTTTGATGTAAAATGTTGTTACAGGGTTTGCTAAACCAACTTATATGATTTTCAAGGGAACAATAAATATTGCTTGTTTTGGGAGGGATATCAAAGTAAGGCAGGCAGGTTTTAGTTTTTTGGACATAATAATAGTATCCAGATTTATGTCATTTTAGTCTCTCCCATCGACTTTTCCCAGCCACTCCCTCTTCCTCCTCCACTTCCTTTCTCTCTGCTTATTGAAGTTCAACTACTAGTCGACCACCATCTCTTTCCTCATCCCCTCACCACAGCCAACCCCCACACTGTCCCTCTTGCTTTTCCTCCATTTCCAACCCATTATCACTTCCAATTTATTTCTGAGGATAGTACTTGGACCATTGTGGATCGTGCCAAGCCATACAGTATAGAACCTTATTTTCAAGAATCAAATTTGCAATAGTCTGCCATACACAGAGATTGCAGATAATGCAACATATAAACAAACACGTATAAGATTGTGATATATTAGACATAAATAAGATCACGGAGTGTACATACAGGATCTCAGGGTATCTTGTATCTCTATATATAAAACAAGAAAATAGCTCATATTCATATATGGGATATGGGAAATTGAAGAGCCTCAACTCCAAATAAGTCCTAGACTTCAACCTTCTTTCTGTTTATAATTTGTCTAAAGACTCCAAAATTATTTATTAAATAGGGGGATCAGCACCTAGAGTACCATAAAACAATGCTATGTTTGGGAGTTCACTAAGGGAAGGAAAGGAAAGGTAAGATAGGGAAAGGAAAGGTAAGGAAGAGGAAGGAAAATATAATATCTTGTTTGGGAGTTTTGTAAAGGGAATGGAGGTGAACTTAAATTATGTTGTTTGGGAGTTCTAATTATGGGAAGGGAAGGGAAGTAAATGAATCTTAGTCATTGATTCATTATGATAGAGGGTCAAGATGTCTCTTTCACTATGAAATTTTACTTTCCTTCCCTTTCCCTCCGTTACTGCCCAATTTGGGGGTGAAAGAAACCATAGAAGTTTTTATGAAAACTACTTCTCCCTTTCCCCTCTTTACCCTCCCAATAAAACTCCCAAACGAAGTTAAACTTAAAATCCTCTTCCCTTCCCCCTCTTTACCACCCCATCCAAGTCAATGAAGAACAGCAAAAACCCTAGTAATTGAACTCTACAACCTTAACATAGTGCACCATCTCAAAAGTTAAAAACAGTAGAATGATATTTCTGGATAGACCCATTATTTTTGAAGTCTTGAGATGATCATAATTTTAGCAAGTAGATTATCTGTCTGATATTAGTAAATGCAGCCACGCTAAAAGACAAAATCACCTAGAATGTAGTGTGAGATAAATCTCTTTAAGATATGCATATACCAGACCGTAAACCTTAATTAATCCGGAGAAACAATACAAACAAAGCAGAAAAGGCAAAAAGGTGAGTGTTTAGTATAGATATGATCAGATCTTTGGGATGGATAAGATCAAGTGAGAAAATATATATATATGGTTTGACAATGAGTAATACATTTTGAAGCCTTTCGTACTCTTGCTGACTATACTTGGTGATTTCAGATTGTTCCCCCAAAGCAGCTTGTAGCCGCCAAACCTGAGATTCAACAAATATGGGAAGGAAAAAAGTGCACACATATTTATATTATTAAAAAAAGACCAGCTGTCAACAAAAATTAGAATTGAGAATAAGCAGGATTTTGATGTATAATCCTTTTAAGATAAGAAACAAAAAGAGTAGCATACCTCCTCAGCAAGATCCTTCTTAGGCATTTTCTTCACCACCTCAGGGGGATAACCACAAAAAGTGTTATACCTAAAGATTAAAGTGCATGAAAGTCAGAAAATAAACAGTCGTTTTTAGCACTTCCATACATGCAACAGGCTACCTTATCAAACAGGACAGCCTGTAGGTGAACGAAAACAGAGAATCACATAGCCTCTATGTTTTGACTATAATGCCAGTAGAAATAAAAAGAGTAACTCTATTTAATCTATCCACACGCGTGCATTCCCATAAAACAGTAAAAAGGAGCATACTTGTTACAATGGACAACCTGTAGAAAAAGGTTCAAGTTAACATTTTACTCTTTTCATTTTAAGATCTAATCCCTTCAAAGAAGCATGCAAACCAGAGATGAACCAGGGACAAGGAAATTCCTTTAAGAATAAGACACAGGAACATGCAATATGACACTAGAATATATATATAAATAATACCAGAAGCTCACACTCATGCAATAAACACTCATACGTTCTTCATGTTCCTGTGCACCTTACAGAAGCCCCTCAGCGTTTAGGCTCAAATATGCTTCAAGCCACACTTCAAAATGTGCCTTGCTTGTGCTAAATAACCGAACAACTCTGGAAGAGTAAGTCCTTAATTTTATTAAACTAATTGTGTGCATTACATGTGGGATTTTCTAGTAGGCAAACTGGCAGCCAATATAATACAGTATAGAACTTCACTTGCACTAATTTTCAAAATCTTTTCTGAGGTAATCCTTTTCCTTTATTTTCCCATTTCACAAATCCTTAATTTTCCTATGCAAATGAAGCCACTGGAGATTAGACCTTCCTTCTGATAATGTATACTATCAAAAACTAATTGCAGGCATATTGTCTAATATAAGATGGCCCTAGAAGGTCAATAAGGCTAATCTGTGAGATGCGCAGGATAAATCTTAACATTATGATTTTGAAATTCCATAATCACATAGTTCTACAAGCTAAAAACTACAGTACAAGAAAAAAAACAGCAACAATTGGAGAACAAAACTTTTAAGGTTTGGATTTCTTAATAGTATATACTAATATAGAACAAGTCAACCAACAAAAATCATAAGAAACTGAATATTGCAGTCACAAGAATATTAGACACCAATGCATACTTAAAAAGTGTATCCATGGCTCCCAGATAAACAAAAAATATAGTGCTATCCCTACACAAAGACAAACACTCATAAAGCATGTCAACATTCATTTTAAACAAGGAACCAGCAAATCGAGGATTCCAGGTTCAGAGGAGGTACGTAATAGAACCATATCTGAATTCTGATAAGAGATTAAAAATCAAGTCACAAGGTATAAGACACGGCAAACATGGATGAGTAACTTCGATCAAACAATTGTGAAAAGCTATATTTTTATCCCCAGTAAGGACAATGAAAGGACCACAACTATTCAAGAAAGAAATTACAAGTTACAACTGAGAAAATAGAAGGACAAATACCCAGTTGATTTATCTTGGAAAAGGCGAGCTTGTTCTTCTTTGCTACCTTCATCAATGGACCACCAACCCAGCAATCTGTACTCGGACTGAATGATGTAAAGCATGCGATAACAAAACATTGTAATAATAGTATGCACTATGGTACCCACATAAATATTGCAAAGAGCATTAGCTTCAAGATCATCCTTCAAGATCATCCTCATAAGACACAACAAGACATGGAAATTACCTTGAACCATGATGTAGGAAAGCGAAACAATCATTAGTTCTGGATGAAATTGTGAGATATCTTTGTGTAAAGGATCCACTGCGCAGCAAAAGAACCAGCTTCTCCAGTAATCTTGATAGAGCGAATAGGACACCAGCGCCTTGCAAAAGAAAGAGTGGAGAGAAAAGAGCGAAAATTGGGATATGTCGAGCACCAGGTGGCGTACCCTGAATAGGAAAAAAAACAAACTTAGCACTAATTTGTTCATTTTACACATGTTAGTGAGCAAGTGGTTGTGCATGTAAAGATCGGTTGCACTAAGTTAAGCCAAATGTCGAGAAAGAATATACAGAAAATGAAAAGATTCTGAAAACTAGCTGTGAACAAAACACATCGAACTCTATGAGATCTGCTTATGAATTCCGGGCAAGATGGGGCTGCGTGCTAAAGCTTTAGATTAGAGGCAACTTTCCAAGGTGGTAGACCTATATTGTTAGTCAGATATATAGTCTAACGAAACTCGGCAGATAGTGTCCAGATAAGGCTTGCAAATAAAACAACCCCATGTAGTCGGGTTTCTGATTTGAAGTTTCACCTATTAGAGCAAATCTGAACAAAACTTCCATGTGAAGAAAGTAAATTAACCTGATGTTTAGTGGGTCTCTGAATTTGATGGTTGGCTGTGAAGGAGAATATATCATTATCAGACTCACAATTCGTTCTCCTTCACAGCCAACTAACCTCAATATAATAAATCATGACAATAGTATTGTTCAAGCCTCCAAGCCACTGATCTTTTGACCCGTTGATGCATCTGATTCCTGAAAAATCTTCCCTAGTACTAGTTATTGCTTTGCAAGTACATCCACTAATTACCAGAACATAGCTGATTCAGTAGTTCTATTGACATTTGTTAAAATCAAAGCCTTTTATATCTCCCTTGTCACCAGTTACCAGATGGCTTTTGAATGTAATAGTTCAGAGTAACTGTCTTGTGTCGTGGAAACGAACTAACTGCACGGGAAAAGCTTTTAAAGCTATCTTAAAAAAGTAAACATTTCTAGCAAAACTGTCCACCACTTTACCAGGATAAACCTAAATGTAAACAATTAGAAACATCACAGATCTTTGGGCTTAACTTTCTCCAAATTACAATGGATAGCACATTATGAAGTCCATGTACTTCAATTTCACAGTTTTGAGATTCTGTCAATCTCTATTTATCACACTTTACATGCTCATGTTTTTGTATAGCAAGAGTAACTGATACCTCATTACTTCATAGGGAACATATGTAATTGCTTATCATATTAAATTTTCCCAGGTATGCTGCATTCGTTTTACAAGCCAAGTAGAATGATCTCACACAGGTTAATGGAACCAAAAACAGTTAAGAGCTTTAAATAACATACCTCTAACCGCATACATAGCAGAACTTGAAAAGCAACAAGTGGAACTTTCATAATGTGGCCGCCTAAGTCTTGCAGGCCGCACAGTCTGTCCTGGTCACTGTCCTCTATTGAAGAAAACATTAGGCCATTATTCCAATCACGATACCTAATTGCTGAAGAAGACGAACTAGCTTCACTATGGTTAGGGCGTCTATGTATCATCGGGTTAGACCATTTTGTACAAACAAGAAAAGCAAAGCATTCTGCAATTCTGTGTGATAGGAAAATAGATTTCAGCAAAAGTAATGTTGCAAATGATTTTGAACAAACTTTGTAAAGAAGACTAATGAATGGTACCCGAAGTTTATAAATAAGTCCCACCAGCCCAAGGCACCTACATCACCTGCAATATTTATCAAATTTCTTTTAGTACGCACTTTATAAATTTAAACTCCCTCCACCAAAGTCATCCGAGCAAGCATTAAAAATTGGACAAACTGTATTGGTCAAATAAAAAATGCTAAGTTGATTCTTAATAAACTCCATACGCATAGGAAGAAAACAACGAAAACATTCAAATTTCTTGAACTGACGAATTGTATGCTTGTAGATGAAGAATTGAAGATCAATAGCATGTATTTTTTATCCAGACATCTAATACCTTCCTGTACATAACATCAGAGTTTATTAGAGCTCCTCGAGATTCTTTTTCTAATGGTCAATTTCATGAATCTTTTCATTTTAGCATGTTGCTTTGTAGAAGTTCACAAAATGCTATATTTCGAGACACTATTGAAGATTTTTATTTTTGTTGGTAGAAGAGTTTTCACATGCTTTGAAAGCAAGAAGCTAGGAAAATGGTAAAGTAACAGGATAACAGAGAAATAAATAAGAAGAGATGAGAGGGAGAAACATCAAATACCTATCAACTCCTCCCTTCTCTTGATTGGGTTTTCCATTATTGATGCGACAATATTGAAATTGGGTTTTTTTTTCTTTTCTTTTGAGTAGTAAAGCCAACTCCCCTTATAAAATGCTTAATTTCAATTCAACTCCTAAAGTCTCATTTCACGTGGTTAAGCTTCACAGTACTAATCCAGTGAATCCACACTCCAGGCTAAGTATGAAACTTTCTAACAAAGAAAGCAATCAAGCAATACAAGGATTACTCCCAAGAATAGATTTACTGAATGTCACTATGAAACTATAAAGGGAGTAAGAAGATGATAAATTAACTTTCCAGAATTGATACATAATCTGCATCACATTCACCTTAATTGCTTCCGGCTATAATATCTTACTTATAAGCCCTGAAAGGACACCATCCACAGTAGAAGGTTGCAATTATCAAGGGCTGGTCAAATATCTCCTTGGGCCCCATTTTCAAAATTCGGATTCTACTGTAAACTTTGGTTGAATGGCATAGAAGTCCGCTAAATTTATCCAGAAACTTCCCACAGGCAGACTGAGACCAAATTGGCCACATCCCATTCATTCTTTTTCTAGTGCAATTCATATAGGCAACTTTTGAAGTGCCATTGCCAGCCAAAATGCCTTGGGAGTCTGCAAACTTGGATAAATCAAAATTATGTTGGTACACCCAATCAAAGTCTCAAAAGCTGACTATATATAAGATGGGATACTTTAAGGTCCAAGTGCATCCGGAAGTTGATTGAATAACTAATACTAAAGAATTTTTAGGGCTTTTTTTTTTTGGTGGCTACCGGCTAATGATAGAGAGCTTAGTGCCACATCATCTCTAACATAATCTCTTACTGCTGCTGAAAACAGGGATCTCAAAGAACTTACCCTTTACCAATGCTCTTAAACAACTTTTTTTTTGGGACATGCTTTAACAATGAACATAGCCTAGAACCTCCCTTAATTCAGACCCCTTACTGCTGAGCAGCCTTAGCGCCTATAAACTTGTGACAATCGCTGAAAGAAGCAAACAAGAATTTTACTTCACTCTCTTAAAGTCCCTCTAACCATTACATCAAAACTCTGAAGTTGTGGTGAGAGTTGAATAGCATACACAGCAGGTTGAGCGCTCTTTTTATGGGCCGAAACCTAGACTCACGCAACAGTGATAATTTTTAGAAAATCTGCTTTAAATTCGTGGCCGGTGGGATTTGAACCCGGGTTGCTATGATACCCCTCTAACCATTACATCAAAACTCTGAAGTTGTGGTAAGAGTTGAGGATTATATTTTTATATTCTAACACACTCCTTCACTCTCAAATCTTCAACAAAAAAAAACAGAGCTCTAATGATGCATCAATTCTCCGTTCCAGTATTGCTCTCTTGCCCTACCACTTGAAAGCTCCTTTCTTCGCTTAATTTCATAAATATCGATACCTATATATTTTCATTATCAATGGGACAACTACTCAATTATATATATATATATATATATATATATATATATAGAGAGAGAGAGAGAGAGAGAGAGTAAAGCTGCTATAAATTTAAGTGGATAGAAGCACTTGTCCACCAACTTTTTTATCCATTAGATGTGCTTTAAGATTTGTGCTAGCATGTGATGCAAATCAATGCACATATCTCAAAGATATCATTCATGTTTTGAAAAAATCTCAAAGCAAATATAATAGATAAAAAGTTGGTGGACAACTATCTCTATCCACTTAAGTTTATAGGAGCTTTACTCTATATATATATATATATATATATATATATATATATATATATATATATATATATATATATAGGAAAAAAGGAATATGAGGTGACGGCTCATTTAGTAAAATGAGCTACCCACTAATGGATATAGTCTTTAGGCCCACCTAGTTGTCACATCCATTGAGTGTTGGGTATTGTGTAAGTGAGTGGCTGACTCACTTTACTAAATGAGGTGCTAGCTTATATTCCTTAATCCTATATATATATATATATATATATATATATATATATATATATATATATATATATATATATATATATATATATATATATATACATACCAAGATTGCTCTCTTGCCCTACCACTTGAAAGCTCCTTTCTTTGCTTAATTTCATAAATATCGAATATATATATATATACATATATATACATACCAAGATTGCTCTCTTGCCCTACCACTTGAAAGCTCCTTTCTTTGCTTAATTTCATAAATATCGATACCTATATATTTTCATTATCAATGGGAGAACTACTCAATTATATATATATATATATATATATATATATATATATATATATATATATATATATATATATATATATATATATATATATGTATGTATAGAGAGAGAGAGAGCAAATCTCCTATAAACTTAAGTTTATAGGGAATAGTATCACCAACTTTTTATCCATAGATGTTGCCTTTAGATTTGTGCCATCAAGAGATACACAAATCTCAAAATGAGCTTCATATCTTTCATGGCTCCCAAGGCAACATCAATGGATAGAAAAGGTAGATGATTATTCCCTATAAACTTAAGTTTATAGGAGCTTTACTCTATATATATATATATATATATATATATATATATATATATATATATATATATATATATATAGAGTAATGATATGGTGAGAATGTGAGATGAAACCTTATCATGAGATGGACTAATTGGATCATGAAATTTATGATCCATACCGTACATCTTGTTGAACATCATTAAATGTATATAGTCAAATTTTCACATAGTTTGGAGTCTTCTAGAATATGAATCAAACTAGTTTAATATGTTAATTTTTCAGATAGCTTAATAACCGTTCCTTTCGCACATAGCTAAAATAATAATTAGAAATTTCAAAACGATAAAAAAATTTCTACATATAGATCATGATGAGTGCAAATCACGATGGGCGGTGCTGATCATCGTTTTGGGTAGCCTATTGGGTCATCTCACAATAAGAATCTCATCTCACCATCTCACCCTATCGCTTTTCTATATATATATATATAGTCATTAACACTGTATTTTCATTCTCAATATGACAACTAGTCTCAATTACCCTTGTTTGGACTAACAGACAAGTGATTTTATCTTCACCTAGCTAGTAGACTTATGAAGATTAATGATAAATGGAAGTAGAAACGAGTGAATTTAGTATTAAGTTGAACTTAATAAAAACAAATAAAGCAATCTGACAAAGTTCAATACTAACAATTCAAGTAAATTCAAGTAAAACTTATCAAAAGTCAAAGCAAGCGCAGATGTTTTACCACATAATTTAAGCAGTGTGAAAGTCGTAGCTGCTACAAGGAACACCATGGAAATCGCGACCCAAAAGTGCTAAGACATACAGACAATGATTTAGTAGTGGAAAGCAAGAAAGAGATTAAACAAATCTGGCATCTGTTTGGTTAAACAGAGAAGAATTGAAATATACTTCCCCATGAAAAACATAGATTTTGCCTCTACTTATTAGGCATACAAATAAATTAATGACTTAGAAAATAAATGAGGATAACTAAATGGTTGCTCATCATAGAGCAGCCAATTCTCCTTTTGCAGTTCCTTCTGTACAGGAAATGAAAAATGCATTCAGTTACAAAACTTTTCCAGTGTAACACATTATTTGGAGTTAAAATTAAATATCTAGATTCTTTCTTTTCTTTTTTCCCTTCCTTTTTGGGTTGGATTAAGGGAAGTGTGAGTTTAGGGTGGGGTGGGTGAGGGCAAGAAAGATTTCTTCCCTGACCTTTACTGTGAAAACATGCAGATTGTTAACAAGAATAAAATGGAGAATTTCCAATATCAGCACAGATATTTATAAGGCACATCACATTATCATAATATTCATAAATATCAACTGCAACAAAACTTACAGGAAGCGTCTCCCATATAGCTTCATCGCTCATACTTTCTTCGTCTCCTGGCATCAGAGCTTTACACATTCTGAATGAGGAGAGGAACACAATATAAGGGAAGAAAGTACTTTGTTAACCAACTAGCAAGCCCAAATGAAACTCTAGAATGATTAGCATCCGATTCTAAACAATCACAGATATGCTATTTCTAACAAAAAACATAAGAATCATTGATCACAATGGTTTCAAGTCAGAGACAAAATAAGATCATTAGTTGATTCAAGGATATGTCTATTCTCAAGAAACCCTGCTCCATACAGGGATCGGCATAACCAAAAGTCACTGAGAATATCATTCATAACACTTCATACTTAAAGCACTAATAATTTCATGTCATGCATTCCTTCTAATTACCTCTAAATGAAGAAGGATTATGCATGGCTGACTTAAGCAAGCCTTCTGAAAGTGACCAAGAAATTGGGTATTTTTTGCATCCTAGCAGCATAATTGCTTTGTTTTTTAGCTGACTCCACAATAATGCATTCAATGTCCTAAAGACCCAAGCCCGGATAGAAGAGGCTTGCACTAGGCAGCTGATAACTAGAAACCTTTGGTAGATCTACACGAGATTAACCCTTAGAGAATGCATGCTATTGTAAAGAACAGAACATGCAGCTAACACAGTAGTGGTTGCATATGTCAACATGCGATATGACAAGTCCTCTCGGGCTTGGTTCAGTAGGAGGGACGGTGAGGGGAGGGGAAGGACAGAAATTAGTTTTGCCTTTGGTGGGGGGGTTTTTAGAGGGGGGGGTAGAGTGAGGGGAGGGGAAGGCAGGGAGGGGACACCACAAAATGAACTAAAAAGTTAGCGCGAGAAGTATCCCTCCAAATTGGGAATACACAAGAGGAGAGAGAAAATGAACTACAAAAGCATGCATCTCTCCTCCCCTCCCTTCCCCTCCAACCAAACATAAAGGCTTAAAGGGATGTCCATCCCTCCACCTAATTGTACCTCCCCTCGCCTCACCTTCCCTCCTCAAACCCCCTACCAAACCAAGCCTCAAAGATGCACTTTTTATTTGTCTTTACTATTGTCATCATATCTACTAAATATAATTTTTTTTATTACTTCGAATGTCTTAGCTCTTCATCAGTATTTATGTTAATTATTTCTGTAGTTTCCATAATCATTGTTCGTCAGTCATAAATCATGTACACTCATACAAAACTAATACTGATAAACATTAATGGAAGTTCTAGACTTCATACAATATTTCCCATATTGTTATCTTCTGTAATTTCCTGAAATTTATGGCATGGTTCAAGCACATGCATGGTTTATGTCGTTAGTTCCAATAAACTGCAATATTGATATATGTATCGAGGACATTTAATAGAGGAGATGGCCCTTAAAGATCAAAATACACAAGAAAGATTTCAGCAAGGGATTTTGTTGTTGTTGCTTGCTGCAGTTGAAGAGTGGCTTTGCAATAAAGGTTTTTATTAACGTGAACTGAAACTTGCTAGGAACCATGCCTTTGATTTATTTAATATGTAAGGGGGAAGAGTTCCATACCATGTGCATATGGAGCTAACCTCATGACTCATACCAATTAAGAGTTCTGACACTCATAACAGACCAACAAATAGAACAAAGTGGAAAAGTGGACCATTGTCTTCGGTAGACTATCAACCTAGGAGCACCATAGGATATATAAGTTTGCATTGCACTAGCATAAAATCACAACAAATTATATTTTCCTGTCAGTCAACTAACCTTTCCAACATAAAAACACTCTTATACTTTGATTTCATATAGCAAAAAAAGAGCCCATATATGCTTAACTGAGTAATTCATTCTCGATTGAAATGTGTACTTTGATCCACCAATAGTGGATACTCTGATTAAACAACTTAATTCTTGCAAAATTGAGCTCACAAGTGTGTAATTGAATTCATTTTCTCCAACAAAATTGTGCTTTAATCCACCAATTAGCAAACTGTCTGATTATACAATTGATACTTGGCCAGATTAGCAACATAACCACTGTTTTTTATTGAAGAAACATGCAACTAAATCCTCTCTCTATGAGAAGTCATCTCGAAGTTTCAAAAATTGAACTGAAGCAATGGTCATAAACCTCCACAAAGACAAAGGGGCTTTTGTCATATTAGACTCTAAATTCTTTCTTAGTTTTATATTAGCCCCCCAAATCTTCGCATTTTCTAATTTAGAACCCCCAAATCTTTAAGTTGTTCTAAATAACACCGTTGAAGTTTGTCTATAATTGTAGCGTAGTATGGTTAACTCTTGAAATTAATAGATTTGGGGTGTTATTTAGAAATATATAATGTTGGGATCTAAGATAAAAATAAGAAATAAATTAGATTCCAATATGATAAAATCTTATTTTGAAGGGTGTTATTTAAAATCACTAAATGAATTTGGGGGCATAAGATAGAAATGTGAAGATTTGGGGGTTCTAATATGATAACATCTTAATGTTGTGTTTGGATGGAGGGTAGAGAAGGGAAGGGGAAGAGAAATTTGAGCTTAATCTTGTTTGGGAGTTTTATTGGGAGGGTAGAGGAGGGGAAGGTGGGAAAATTTTAGGCTAAAATCCTACGCCCCAAATCAGGTGGTAAAGGAGGGGAAGGGAAAATTGACAATTTCAGGTCTAATATGACAAAACCCCAAAAAGGAATTGCCTCTACTAAGACAACCACCATCCACTGCTGCTCAAAGAATGCATTTTGTCCCACCACATGCATTGAGCACACTGATTCTGAGAGAGGTCACCACCTAGTTATTTCATCTGTAGAAGAGCTTATCTTCTTTAGAACGACCATTCTAGAGGCTCCAGTCTATGTCCTGTTTAATGAGTATATGATGCTGTATTGCAGTAGCTCTTCTCCCTATCAAAAGTTCTCTCTCAACGTGGCATGTCTGACTACCTTCTTATATTCCAAAGTCTTGACTTAACCAAGACAAGGAAAAGGTAACATTATGAACCAGAAGATTTTTCAAAGAACTGCACAGCTCCATAGCTAGCTCCCCTTGAAACAAATGAATGTTTAATGTCGTCCACCTTATGACCATTGCATAAAGCACACTGGGAAGCCAAAGGGAAATTCAGTCTCTTCAATAACTTATCTGTTGATATTCGACTAGTTACTTTTTCCATATGCAAAAACCTCATGCATTTTGATCGGTCCAAGAAGATTATCACGCAAGGAAAACTACTATAAGTTGCTTTTCTAGTTCATGTAATCTAGCCACTTTAACCTTCTTAAAGCTATCCATCTACCATACTTTTACGGTCTTATTCGCTTTTTGTAAGCTAACATTGTGATACAAGATTACTAACTTAGGCCTAGATCAACAAAGAAGGAAACATGGAAAAAGCAGAAATAATATAAAGGTGGAGAAGAGTATAACAAGAAGACCACAGTAAATGAGCCCCAGTTAAGTTTCTGAATAGCAAAGTATCAACTTTCAAATACAAATACTATGTTGATATAAGCAGAAAATAGTGGTAAATTAAGAAAAAGGTACCTGAAATTGTCAGCAAGAATTATCACTTCAAAGGCTAAGAGAGGAAGGAAAACAATCTTTAAATTCACAGCAGGGTGCTCGTAAACTGCAAGCATTTGGGAAAAAAAAATGAGGAAGAAGCAGATGCAAGGATAACAAGCCAATGTTGTAAAATAATTATAAATTGGCCATAATTACATGAGACACGTGCACATTTAACAAAATATGATTAACTGACGAGCAGCAGTAAGATGCAGCATACATTTGTCTACTCTATAATTTCCCTACTATTTACCATTCAAGCTCTCGAGGTATATACAAAGAAGTAGCTCGAATGCAACAAGCAGTGGTGTTGCAACAACAGCATGACAAGGTGCCCACTGTAGAGAACACAGAAATATAACCCATTATCAGTAGATAATCACAGAAGACTTTCCAATAAATAGGCCAATTAAAATGAGACAACTCAGGATAAACATAACTTCAATAAGGCATGAGCTATGAAATCATACATGCCGATCATGAGGCACTGATGGAGCAGGCAAGGAGAACCTTCCTCGTGCAACAACAGTGTGAAACAGCCAAAGCGGGACAAAAATAATCCTGCATTTTTCAGAGGGGCATTAAGTTCATGGACTAGTAGCAACATCTTCAGTGTTCTTCAGTTGTACAAGGCCATAACACAAAATAAAGTTTACAAACATGTGAAATTCAAATATTTCAATTTCTGATGCACCTTGAGTTAAGAACTTAAATTAGAATCTCGCAGGTCTGAATAAATATGATCATGAAGTATCAAATATTTGATGGATATGATGTCATGCACATTCATATAAGAGTATCTTCATCACAAACTCTGTAAAAATCTAATTTTTCTAGGTTACTGATCATCATAAGGTCACAAATTAATGTAAGCACTTGTTCAATTAAATGAAAAGAACATTGCTACAGTCTTACAGGGTGGAAAGAAGGCAAAAGCCTAATGGTCTTGCTTACAAGCAATGTCGTAATCAAACTTTATACTATGGGAACCATGATATGACAAAGGCTTGAATCCACTGGCTTTCACTGGACACAAGTCGTAATGATGTCAGACCTCGGCTTCTTGAATTAGACTGTTTTGGATGAAATGCTACTCGCAACATTTAGACTGAAGCCAACATTTTAATTCCTTCTAATCAAATTGCAGACATGTGAAATCTTTGGAACATTATTAGTGAAACAATAGAACCTACACAGTTTCATCGTGGATAATAGATGTAAATTGAATTATTTACGAAATGCACAGACTAAATTTCCCCTCTTTTTTACTTCTTTCATGTACTGGAAAGGGGGGGGAATCACAAATCTTACTATTAGCAATGTAATTTTTGTATGGGTGAATTCGCGATTTCTATCTCTTTTATTTGAAGTCTAAGTGATCAAATTTCAACAAACTTGCTACGTTCTACGAATTTGTCACTAACCGAAGGAAGGAGCTACAGAAACGAATTTACTCATAAGAGAACTTCCATCAAACTTTCAAACGGATCTTTATCAATATTACAAATAAAGAAAGAATCTGTGTCAGGCTAAAACTGGAAACTCCCAAAATCAACAAAAACACTCAAAGCTTGCAATAAAAAACAAAAAAGAGGGCTAAATTGAAAAATTACCACCAAGAATAAGTAGTACGGCCGTCGACCTTGAGAGCGAGGAAGAAGGTGAAGCAAAAGAGGAAACCGTGTGCAGCCAGCGCCTGCGCCGATTTCGCCACCCGCGACCAAGTCATCGCCTTCCTCCTCTGCATCGATCAAAAAAAAATTTATTTCCTTCTTTCCCCCTTTTTGTTCGATTTAGTGAGCTACCCCTTTAAAGTAACGGAGTGAATAGGATTTGAATTAAAAAATTTGGAATAAAAAAATGGGTTTTGGGAAAGAGAGAAAGGGTGTGGGTTGGGAGTTGGGGAGTAGTGGGAGGGAGGGGCCAGCTGAAATTTTGGCTTGGATTTCTTCTTCTTCTTGTAAGATGGTGGTTTTGATTTTGTTGTAGCGGTTTGGGAGATATTTTGTACTTTTATTGTTTGTATTAGTCCCTATCAATTTATTATTTTATATTTAGTATATTTCTTTCGACTCTAAGATACCTTGATTTTCTCGGAAAAAAATGTCCTTAAATTATTTTTGCTAAATGAGCTACTAAATGAACAACTCCTATTTTGGATAGCTCATTTTTTAAATTAAGTGACAGCTCATATCTAATTTTCCTTTTTTTTTATTACGGAACATCAGCTATTAAGATTTTGTAACTCAGGTCCAACCAAACTCTATTTGTAGTTAATAGAAATTAGAATAATAAATATATTTAAAGCAATATATGTTTTAAACTTATCTTGTTGGAATGCTCTTCGATTTGTATTGAGTTGCAACTATGCAATTTAGCATATTTAAGCTCTTGAAAAATGAAGTGTATTGCAACAGCTTGTGAAACATGTGTTAATTGAATGTAGTTGGACAATGTTGGCTCCAATTACTTCTATTCAAATACAAGTTGTATTAAATAGAAAAAAGAATCACTATATAATAGTTGTATTAAATGAAATAACAAAGCTATCTAATTTTCTTCTCTTCATATTAACGATTCTACCTTTAAACTACTTCCTTGTCTCTTGAAGTAATAGAAAAGACGTTAGGTAGTTAAAGAAATGGTTTTTTCATAGAAACCACCTTATAAGTTCAAAACTTTTATGAAAACTACCTTTAAAGTTTTTTTTATAGAAATCACCTTATATGTGTGTTATCCTCTGAATGTCACACCTCCATCACTATTCAAAATTTTTCAAAATCTTTCCTCTTCTTCCTCCATTCTCACTTTTGTCACCTCTTCCTTCTTCTCCTCCTCCTTCCCTCCTCCTTCTCTCCTCCCCTCCACCTCCTTTTTGCTTTCACCTCATCTCCCTCCATTCTCACTTTTGTCACCTCTTCCTTCTTCTCCTCCTCCTTCCCTCCCCCCTCCACCTCCTTTTTTGCTTTCACCTCATCTCCCTCCATTCTCACTTTTGTCACCTCTTCCTTCTTCTCCTCCTCTTTCCCTCCTCCTTTCTCTCTATTCTCACCACCGGCGCCAACCTCCTTCCCTCCTCTCCGGCCTCCTCCCCCCCCCCCCAAAAAAAATCTCTCCTCCTTCTCTTTTTATTTTTAGAATGAGAGGTATTGCAATAATTCATATTTTTAAAAGCATAAATTATCTAAAAGTGTGACATTGAGAGAATAACACACATATAAGGTGGTTTCTATCAAAAAAAACTTTAAAGGTGGTTTTCATAAAAGTTTTCAACTTATAAGATGGTTTCCATGAAAAAACCTTTAAAGAAAACATTTAAGCAGAACCAAAAGTTTTTTTTTAGGGTTTTTTTCATAGAAACCACCTTATAAGTTGAAAAGTTTTATGAAAACTATCTTTAAAGTTTTTTTTTATAGATATCATCTTATATATGTGTTATCATCCATATCCTCCGTCTATCCTTCCACCTTGCCTCCCTCTTCCCTCCTGTCCTCTCACCTCATTCCTTCATTCTCCACTCAATCTCCTCTTCTTCCTTCTCCTCTCCTCCCCCTCCACCTCCTTTTCTGCTTTCACCTCTTCTTCCTCCATTCTCACTTTTGTCACCTCTTCCTTCTTCTCCTCCTCCTTCCCTCCTCCTTTCTCTCTAATCTCACCACCGGCACCGACCTCCTTCCCTCCCCCCCCTCCTCCTCCTCTCTCTCTATGCTCACCACCGGCCTCCTTCCCCGCCCCTAACCTCTCCTCCTCCTCTCTTTTTTTTATTTAGAATGAGGGGTATTATAATAATTCATATTTTTTAAAAGCATAAATTATCTAAAAGTGTGACATTGAGAGAATAACACATATATAATGTGGTTTCTATCAAAAAATAACTTTAAAGATGGTTTTCATAAAAATTTTGATTTTATAAGGCGGTTTCCATGAAAACCCCCTTTTTTTTTTTAATGTAGGTCACAAGAACTAATGCGTGATGAGAAAAATTATAACAGACTAGACTGCAATAGTAAAAAGTTTCATGGGAGAGCTATGTAAAATCCGGGATTCTCTTGTATTGTTATGCAAGAGAGTAAGCCCTTGGCTTACACGCATAATCCACTCTCCCAGTTGGGCGGCAGTGGGGTCCACCGCCGGCCCACGGCACGCTGTATCCTGTACTTATACGTCGGATTCTCATTAATGGCATTTATTATCCTCCTTGTTAGTACTTTACTACTTACAAAAATAAAATACGGAATTGTTACCCAGGGGCTCAGGGATCAGCTGTAGCAGCTTCTCTATCTACCATCAACGTGTCATCTCCTGATTGGTTAATAAGTTGCCCCCGCCAAAGCTTTGACGGTTGCTTTGTTGTTTCCTGTTTGAGAGAGGATAGGCGATCGGAGAATATTTGGGCTCGTGCACAGTGCTCTTGATACAGTAGGAAGGTTCATTGCACCGTGTTGTTGGCGAATTAGGATGAACTTCAGTCTGTAAATTTGTCTATTTATTTACAGGGAAAAACTGTCTCAGCAAAGAAAATTATGAATACAAAAATGATAAACCTCTCCAATCTTGACCCAAATATCTTTTAAATCTTGATAACAAAATTATCCGCATGCGAGCAATCAGTCCTTAGTCATTTTATTAGAGTGGTGAAATTCCCAAATTAATCTCCACCGCCCTCCGTTAATGGCACAAAGCCACCTGCTAGCGTGCGGATGGTTCTTATGCATTTCGAACTCTTGATAGGAGGGAAACAACTTGAATCACCGAAGGCCCTTAAATGACAGTTCAATGATAGAAGAGGTATGGATGCATCATGACCTATTAGAAGTAGAAAGTGCTTTGACAGGATTCTCAAAGTTTCAAGTACCTTTGTCATGATTCTTATTGCCTAATAATCAAATTGGTCCCAAGGTAAAGAATAACCAGTTACGTCAAAAGATGCAGTCAACACAAGAATCGTGCAAGCACGAGTATGTGATTCAACAATAATGACACCGTGGTATTGACGGTAATTCTGAAATATCGTATAACATTTTCGTTAAAAAAATCTCTCTCTATAGAAATAACATGATCAAGAAAAGAAAATTGATCCTTGATTATCTTATATAAATATGGGGTATTATTATGAAACCCCCTTCAAGTTTGCCCGTTTATTATGAAACCCTTGATTATCTTATATAAATATGGGGTATTATTATGAAACCCCCTTCAAGTTTGCCCGTTTATTATGAAACCCCCTACAATTATCTTTTGATTACAAAACACCTTATTGTTTAAAACTATGTTAAAACTAGCACGTGCGAGGCACGTGACAAACATTTTACCTCAAATACCCCTTACTGATACACACCTGTTCTCTCTTTTCTTCCCCTAAACTGTTGCAAAATAGCCCTCAAATTACAATATCAATTGGAAATATCAACATTTGCATCTTTAACATCTTGTAGGGTTGAGAAAAAGAGATCTGGATAATAACGCAGGTGGAATTTTGAAAATATAGAAAAGGTCACATTAGTTTAAAATACAAAGAAAGAAGAAGTGGTCTCAAGAAGGAAGGAAGAGAGACAGAGAGAGAGACTCCATACCTATACCCATCTCTGATATTGAAACTTTGTTGAAGATCCAAACATAGAGTGGGTAAGAGTAAAAGAGAATCTAGGTTAAGAGGTAGAGAAGAGGGCATTTATGGAATATTAAAAAGTACATGGGAATCGCATGATGTTTAAAGTGGGTTCTAAAATATAATGTTAGGGGGTTTCATAATAGACAGGGCAAACTTAAAGGGAGTTTCATAATAATTACCTTGTGAATATATATAAAAATTAGGTTTTGGATCCTCTCCACTATTAAAAAAGTAGTCGAGAGACCACTACATAATCACAATCATTAATTATCTAGTCACTGATTTGTGATGTTTTCTTTAATTAAGTGTAAATTAGGAACAAGTGCAATACACGGGGGAATGATGAGTATTAAATTTAGATTGTATCATAACCGACTACTACATAATTAACGGTTAAGATTAAAAGTAGTTGTCTCCCCACTACTTTTTTGTAGTGGAGAGGATTCAAATTCTAAAAAATATCTTATCATGGACTATCTTGTCTAGGATTCCTTTTTTTCCCTAATGTGCATAAATTCTTAAATTCTTAAATATAAACCAAGTATTACACAAGACGGTAGGTGACGTTTGACTCACAATGCAACATGCGTTGTGGGGTTGTTTTTTTAATATGTGTGTATATTATACGCTTGGTAGTTTGTCATTTTATCGTATATCAACATCAGAACAGATGCGCAAGAATGATTGGGGCCTTTGATGCATGTCAATGGAAGGAGATTGTAAATTATGGCAGCAGGACTACTGCAGTTACGTAGACTCCTGAAATAACTATTAACTAATTAATATGTGGATTATTTTATATAGGTGCTTTCTTAATTCTTTTTAATCCACCCAGGATTTAGATAAGCTCAAGAACGTCTCCCACGAAACTAGTTCAATGGAATACTCGTAGAAGAACCTTTGCAAGAATAAAGTTTCTTATTTAGGGCCAGTTTGGCAATTCTTCAAAATGGGGCCAGGTTTGGTCCTAACCGCATTTTGTGAAGAAGTGTGTTTGGGTAAAACATGGCCATTATTGACCTAGTTATTTCAATGCCAAAATTGACCCCTAAAACTGGTTTTGTTTTGGTCCATCTCCCTCCTGGACCAAAAGAAAACCAGTTTAGTTAGAACTTGGTCAGGATTAGTCCTGGCCCAGTTTTAGGGTGTTTGCCAAACATGCCCTTAATGTCTTTGCGGTTTTTTACTTTTTTGTTGTTTATGTTTAATTTATTATATTTTCAATTTTCTTGTTTTTTAAATCCTCAGTGAGCTTTTTTTGCTCTAGTAGTTTATTTCTATATTATGGACATTTTATTTAGAAGCTTTATTATCCATTGAAGATCAAATGTTTTGCTGTATCATATGTTTCCTTGAATACTGGGCATGCAAAGATCTTTTGTTAACAAACTATTATTTCAATATGATAGGTAACATCTTCTGTTGTTATCTGTCAGAGATGTAGGCTTACCGGAGTAAATTGCTTATTTTGTTCTCCCAAATTTCTAATTTTGCCAACACACTATGGAAAACCAAGACATTGATGACCATACGCAAATATAAACAATTATATTTTTTTGGCATTTCACACTCTTTTCCGATTCTGTCATGTATTTGTCTAATATAAACAATTTTATTTTGTTAGTTTTTATTTTTTGGCATTTCACACTCTTTTTCATCTTATCTTGTAAAACAAACATGCATCACTCGGTCCGCCTATGTCAATTTTTCGTAAGCTATAGAAAAGGGGGAGATAAAAAGACGAGAAGAGCACATACGATATTTAAGTGCAATTAGCACTCTAAATTCATCAGATAAGAGTGACAGAAAATTTCCTTCATAAAGAGTGAAAGCATTTACTAGCACGAGTATCTCACAATTAATAATGAAGAAGCAGTTAATAATCATTTGGCAATTACATCGCTTTAGGGTACAGTCCCTTTAATACATTCAGTTTGTATATATTTACACGCTTTCTAGCTTATATTATATTCACATGATAATATGCCTCCTTCCATTTTCATACGTACAGGGCTGATAGCCCAACATATTAACCATCTATTTTGTTACATCATTAGTAAGAGGGTACGGTTCCTCTGCTATCTTCTGGATGAAGATCAACAATTTCTCGTATATGTATATGTATGTATATATGTATGCATCTACGTACATAACTATATATACCAACCCATACTTGCTAAAGGGCCTGCTTTAGTAAGGATAGTACATCTTCATCACGTTACTAAGCAACCTCACTTCTCCAAGAATCCTCGCGAGCTTCTATGGAAAAATCACAGGCATAGAATGCAAGTGAAACCACTACCATATTCACTCGCAGCTTTCACCAATTTGAGCCTCAGTATTCATAGATGCCATAGCTCTACTATCTATCACCATCCAAACCTCGTCTCATCATGTGTTATAACTTGTCCCGCCTGTAGTTTATATGCAGAAGATTTTCAGAACTAGGTCATAATGCTTGCTGAAATAATAGAATGGAATGCGACAAGTAACGTACTTTCTGAAGAGTTCATCATCATTCTTTTTGGTCTTGACAACAACAGTCAATAGGGAGAAATCCTTTTGATCATTGGAGGAGATTGAGTTTCTGTGGTTGCTGCTGCGGTCTCCTTTTTTGTTAGATGACTTCTCAGGGGTTGATCCAAGAACCTGGACGGTTAAACTGCCACCTGTAATCTCAATTGCTCAATCAAACAATCCATATAATGATTAAACTACAGTAAAATCTAGAGAAAATATTACATAAGTAATCATCTGGAACCAAGATGAAATCTGATCAATGTTCAAGGAATATTTCATGACTAGCAAATTTGCAATCGCATGAAATTATCGAAAATGACGAAGAATATAATCAAGGCCAAGCTATTTAGAATTGGATACTACATGTCCCTTCCAAAAACTTATAAGAGTCCAACTACTCCATTTGAGGACTTCAAAAAACACTCATATCATTGATTAAGTGAAAGATTAGCTGTAAGCCGATCCAACTTACATAATACAAGAGCGGCTCCAAGCCATTCTGTGGAGCCCCACCTTTCACCAAGGAGAAACCATGCAAATGCAGCACCCCATACTGGCTCCAGCCCATAAATTATTGCAGTTTCAGTTGCTGATACATCACGCATGGCTTCCATCTGAAGAAACATGGAAATTGCATTCAGCATTGTCTCTTTTATTTGCTGGGCAAGCAAGTTGCGATTCATCGTGAATATCATAAACCTCAGTGGAAAATGAATTTTCTTGTATGACTCCAAGGCAAGGCTCACGCAAATACTAAGAAGTTGACAGAGACAGAAGAGTACTTTGGCAAATGGAACACCCATGCAACATTATGTTAGGCTTCATGCATAATATGAGTGAGTTGTAGAATCTTCAAAAAAAAATTCTTTCTCAAAAGAACTAATTGATTGCAAGGTTACAAGTAAACATAAAAGATTGCTTGTAATTTAAATAAAAGAGAGATGAATACATATCTATTCTGATTATTAATTCGGAGTGTGTGGGTGTGTGTGCAGTGGCGGATCCAGGATATTTAGAAAGTGGTGTCACTATATAATTAACTGTAATGAGAAAATTAATCCTACATCAAAATCAAACAATCTCAATTCCAAATCCAAAAAATCCTAAATTATATATATAGAAAAACATCAAAAACTTACTAAGGCCAGAGCTAAGAGCAGCCAATGGGGATCTTGAGGACTTAGGTGGAGGAGCAGCAGATAGGGGCGGAGGAGGTGTTAAGGCGGAGGACAAGACGCTAGCGCCCGTAGGATTGTGGTTAGGGGGAAAAAATTTGATCGCGGGTTCTCAATTATGAAAGGTTTTTTTCGATATTAGTCCCTAAAACCTTTCATATTTTGAAATTAGTCCCTCAAATCATTGAATTTGCTATTAGATGTCCTAAGGTTATTTTCAAAATAATCCACCAAATTATTGAAATTTTTATTAGGTCTCCCAATTCATAAGTTATTTTTGAATTAGTCCCTCAAATCAAATGCGATGTAGCAATAAGAGGGATCTAATAGCAAGTTCAATGATTTGAGGGACTAATTTCAAAGTAAGATAATATATGAATGGACCAAATAGCAATTTCAACAATTTGAGGGACTAATTTCAATATAAGAGATATTTAAGGGACTAATACCGAAAAAACCTACTTAAATGAGCTGCAATATATTTTTTGGTTGGGTGCGATCTGGTGGGAAGTAAGAGATTTTTGTGGGGATCATGTGGCATGTCACCGCTTTGCTGGAGTTTTGGATCGGTGGGTGTTAAATGGGGTTGGGTCCTCAAATTCCTTGACCAAAGTGGTGTGGCGTGACACCACTTTGGTCAAGGTGGATCCGCCTTGTGTGTGTGCACGCCTGATATGAATTGAGAAATCTTGATCTCCTTAGCATAAGTATTCCTAAGATTCTTGAATTTGTTGAATAAAGCATAGAAACAACTTTCCAAAAGACAAACATGATGAATTACAGATCTTATGGATATGGTACTGATCAACTTCTTAAAGTATTTGTGAGGGAGGACAACTTGGTAAATAATATAATTTGAAAGACCTTATTAAAATTCAAAATGATTTAAGGGACTGAATAAAAAGTCCTAAACTTATGGATGTTGATCACAAAAAGACAAACGACTAACCTCAGCCCACAAGCATAATGCTGTCGAGACTATGCCTGTGTAAATTGCAGGTATCCAAGGAAATGAAACCATCCAATCCCACCACGATGACCATTCCCCAGATCCAGAACCAGATCCAGATCCAGTGTCCAGCTGCAGCAACTGACTAACAATGTCTCTACATATGAACCAGAATGCTGACGACAAAGCAACAACAGAAACCTAAATAGATATTCATCAGTAAAAATGATCAAACCACTAACAAAGAAACCAGCAAACATATATTTCTGTTACCTGATACCCAAGAAGGGCCAAAAACTTCTTCTTACTTGTGTTTCTTGAGATTTGCTCCGTCCTAAAAATATGCACCCCAAAAAACACCGCGCTCATGATGTTCAAAATATCACCAACCTTTACAGAAATTATAAAAAATTCAGGAAACCCAAGTTTTGTGCTCGGTAAGTTGGATGTTTACAAAATACGAATAATTACTCACACAAGGGGGCGAGCCGCCATATTCCAGAATACCTACTCCTACGAGAGATAGCAGTGCCCCGCTCCATGTGATAGCAGGGACTGTTGCTCCAAACATGCCATTAATCAAGGGAACAACAATTATCTGCCCATCCAAGTATATGCCATAAATAAAAAAACTATTATCCGCCCAGTTTGTTCTAAAGAAACACTAGATGACTACAAATGTTAAGTCCATGTGAGATTACCGTGAAAGCAGAGATGAAAGATGCCTGCCCAGCCTCAGATGTCAGCAACCCAAGGGCCAGACTAAGGTATCCTAAACTTACCCAAAGACCCAGCTCTATCCCAGCTGAACGAGTCTGGCTATCCTCACGTGCCTTTACAATAAAAGGCACAAAGGGGAAAGCCGTAATTGTAAATCTCACTACATTGAATAATGCAGGGTCCACAATCTGTTCCACCTCCTTCAGAACTGGAATGTCACTTGCTGAGAAATAGGTAAGAACAAGATTACTAAGATAAACATGCCCAAATTAGTATTTAAAGAGAAGATATGCATAGTCAAATGCTAATACTTACAAGAAAGCACAAAAAGCTCTTTACTAAGGTGAACTAAGTAAGATAACACAATTGATACAGACGCCATGAAGAAAAAGATATTAAATAGCTTGTAGGATTCAAAAATGTGATACTAAAAGGCATGTATGTGATTGTACTCATTGTGACTCCTTAAAGAGAGAGGGAATGAAAGAAAAGGAAGTAACACTCAAATTTGATCTGACAATATTGTGCTGCACCATAATTTTTTAACCATATATGTATATCTTAAGCCATTTCCATATAAGATGATCCAAGTTCCAAACCGGTTTCACTAATTTGGTGGAAACCTCAAACTCTGGATACTATTGGTCTAAAACATTTGTAACTTCATAGATCAAATCTCAATTAAGAAGTGTCACGATTGACAATTACATAAGATTAGATAATAATTTTTTGTTGAAACGCACATTTAAACTAATGTCTAAGATTTACTATTAAGGTTACAAGATGTGTGTATGTGTTCCTGTAAAAAAGAAAAATTGTGTGTTCATAATTCAAGAAAATGTAGAATTAGTTTAAGATTGGATGCAAAAAGTCCTTTTTTTTGTATCATGGAACTATATGCAAAACACAAGTCCTATTTGCATGTACAAGTATTTATCATTGTGTAAGATACAACCATCAGGTATAGCCTGTAAAAGATAGTAATAGGAACAATACAAAAAAATGTCTGACGTGCCAGCAACTATTATTGAAACAAGTTTGATTTGTTGAGTGATTGCACATAACAAAGGTTTATGTTTTTCATAATAATGAGAATGGAGCATCATCACAAGTATATGTGTACTACTGCTCATTAACCTCCAGCCTTTAGATATCAAATTCAAAGTTAAGTTGGAGGAAAGTGCAATAGGTTTTCATTAAAAAAAATTGTAGAGGAAAGAGGTCCCACAAATGCGCATATGCACAAAAATATAAAGGAAAAAAATCACCTTTGCCACCTATTATTGATATCCTTCATCTAACTATGCATTCTCTGTAATTTATTTAATATATGCAAATTAGTGAAATATTACATTGTGATACTCGGTCCTATTGGCTAAGGTGCAAAATTTATACAAAAGTTACTACCGAATTGCAAATTTGCAATATATGCATATGGTGTTGCTACTAGATTTTAGATGATTGTCTTTCAAGCTTTCCTCCGTATTATGGATTAGTGAACAATCTTATCGATGTTGATTAATTAAAACTGTCATATGCAACAAAGCAAAAAATCATGATCCCCTTAACTAAATTGTAAATACTAGCCGGGGGTTCATCAATTAAAAACACAAACCATAGCAAAATGCACACTCTCTTCGAGTGTTTTTATGCCTTTAAATCTCATGAAATCCCTACCATGAATGTCTATGGTACATCTGCTATAAATTTATGAGGAACTCTCTGTATAATATGCACTGGAATACATCTTTAAACATAGTAAACCATGTTTACATTGATCTAAACTTGGAATATGTTAGTCATCCAAGCTCCCTCTCCTTATAAATGTAGCCTAACTTCTCACAAACCCGAATACCGTATCCCCGTCATGTAGTCTTAGCGACAAGATCTCCTTCTGCACAAGTTATAGTAATCTATAGATCTTCGTTAGCGCCATATTACCCTAATAAAGCCCCAAGATTCAATTAGATAATCTAGGTTGAACTCTTTCGAATTTTATTCAAGTTAAGCCCATTTGATCCAAGCAGATTGCTTTAGATTGGATTAACAATCTAATGAACTGTATATTAATATACTCCCAATTGTACTTTGTTCCTTTAAGTCAAGAGCAATAATAACACACTGTATTCTTATGTACTGCACATTAGATTAGGTTTCCCACAAAAGATTAAGACTGAGTTCAATTTGCCAGTACAAAATCCAACTAATGCGACACTCAATTTTAGTTAAAAAAAACCACAAATGCAACTAGATTTAAGACTTTTAAGAAGGAGAGGAGATAAATTACCGTAAATAACAGTGATTACATTGAGCAAGATGATGCTTCTAACTTTCTTGGAAGCGAAAAAAATCCTCTTCCAAAGATCAATCGGACTCCTCCGCCGCCTCTTCACCGGCGGCGAACTCTTCACCGCTAAACTTAAATCGTCATCAATCTTCGCCTTCTCCTTCTTCGTCTTGTTAACGACATGAGGCTCTTCATGAAGTGAAGACGAGCACTTAACAATCAGCAATCTTTGTGTTCTTCTCTTGATTCCGATCGATTCGTTGAGATTGAAGTGAGGGATCTCGCGCTTTGGAGGTTTAGAGTGAAAGATCCATGCTGAAGAGGAGGAGGAGGAAGAAGCCATGGCCATAGCTTGAGAGGGATCGAATGCTCGCCATATAAAAGAGATGGACCCGACCCGACCCGTTGTTCCCTTTCAGGTTGTGACCCGTGAGCGAGACGAGCTGGGGGCCTGCGGGGCCCACGTAGAGTGCGAAACACGTGAACAGCAATGAAACACACGTTGGAAAATTTTTGTTGATTGAAAAGAGAAAAACAATGGTATTTTAGCTTTGACTGGGGCTGATAAACATAAAGAATGTTATCTTGTTCTGTATTCTACATGAGGAACATGCACGTGTATATGAAAAATGTGCTATCTTGTGCACTAAATAAAACTTCTTGATAGAACCTATCTCATTGCTCGGTCTAATTCATATATATATATATATATATATATATATATATATATATATATATATATATATATATATATATATATATATATTCAATTAACAAGAGGAAGATGCATATGGACAGTAGTAGGTTCTTGATTTAAAGGTCATATTTTCTTTGTTAAATAATGGTTATCAATTGATTCATTGCACCTGATATATTTATTAGTCTCCAGATAACCAGTGGCAGATCTAGAATTTGAGGAAAAATGATGTCATTACATTATTAATAGTTTAAAATAAAATAAATCAACTTAACGAACATTAAAAAAACCAAATAAGATGGAGAAAATAGAAGCCTAGATAGAAAATATGAATTGCTTATGGTAGAAAATAATATTTTTATGGGGGGCGCTAAGTTTATCTAAGGGGTTTTTTTTTGGAGGGGGTTAATTAGTTGGGTGAATCCTGGGCAAAAGTGATGTCACGTGTCACAACATTGACTTATGTGGATTAGCCCCTGCTAATAACCATATATATGCACAAATTAAGCTCAATGAATTTTCATTCATATTACCTTCATTTGAAATTCTTGTTTGCGTTCGTTTTCCTTTTTCTTTTTTTAGTCTCTATTATACTTTAAGGTTTAGTAGAGATCAAGCTTTACATCACGCCTTGTAAATTATTATCATACTCATGGCGTTCATATCTAGATGTATATCTATAGTTTTTATTGCTAACGGAGATATTTAAGTTATTGATCTAATTCTCGCATTATGTAATATTTTCTACATTAATTTGGAAATAAAACTATGATTTAGGTTTTTAGAGAAGAATGAAACTATGAATTATCGAGGAAAAACTTTTGTGGACGTTTATGATGTGTCTAGCAATTTATAAATAAGATTGTGTTTAAATTAGTTTTGCTTAACTAGGATGGAGTTGGTCCAAAGAGAATTAATTTTGAGGTTAGAATTTCAAATAAAGCAAAATAGTTTAATTTTGGTCTAATTATTGCCAAATAAAAACTAACCACGTGCCCACTAAAACTAGTTTTATAAAGTTGTCAAAAAAAAACAAAAAACAAAAAACAAAAAACAAAAAACAAAAAACAAAAACAAAACAAAAACAAACAAACAAATTGTTTTACTACCCATGCGCTCACATCCAATAGAAGGCCCAACTTCACGAATTTGCAGCGGGATCAAAGGTCCAAGCATTTTAATTTAGGGTTTTTTCGATATTCGTCCCTAAATCATCAATATTTTGATATTAGTCCCCCAAATCATTGAAATTTGATATTAGTCCCCCAAATCATATAACCATGTTGAGATTAGTCCCTGCAGTTAGGGGCTGTTTGATTTGGCCGGAATATTCCGTTAACATTAACTTTAAGAGTAGGCTGACCATTATACCCCTTTGATTACAAATCCAAACCCGTTACTAGTAAATTCATACCCGTTTAAAACGTCAAACCCATTAACATTACAAACTCAAACCTGTTTCTTCCCCTTTCTTCTTCCCTCTACCCTCATGAACTCCTCATACACCTCCTTCATCTCTAATTAGATCTGTGTCTCAACCACCGCTCCATCTCAATCCTCTCCACCCAACTCCTCCGCTCACTCTCCCAACCACAGCCCCCCAATTCTGCATTCTCCGTAGCTACACGAATGTTAAAGCTCGGCCACCCGATCTCCAAAACCCACCTCCCCAACATCCTCGTCAAATCCCTCTACAGCTACGGTAACCTCCTTGAGCTCTCTGCTGCTTTTAGAACACTTCAATAAAGCCCAACGTCGGCACTTATAATTGCCTCATCAACGGGATGTTGAAGGAGAAGATGATCCATGGGACAATAATGCATTTTCTCTGTAAGAATAGGAAAGTTAACAAAGCTCTCAACTTGTTTGATGAAATGTGCGAGAGAGGGTTGAGATAGGGTTAGAACTTGATGTAGTGGTGTATACTTTGGCCACTAATGGAGTTTGTGATATAGTTCTTCTTGAAAAAGGGTCCACTTTTATAACCCTACGATCATGGGCTAACCTAACGTCGCCATCGTCATCCTCCTCTCCTCCGAATGGGTTTCTCTGATCCTTGAGGATATTGGTCATGGGGCCATGATATGGTGGTGATGACAGAGAGGTTTGAGGTTTGGGGGTTCGAGGCGGTGGGGAGATTTCAAGTGATAGTTTTGTCGGTAGTGAAGATGGAGAATTTGAGAAGGAGAAGGTGTTGTTTTGGAGAGGAAGTAATTAGAAATGGAGGGTAATTTGGTAAATACTTATATATGGTTACCACGGACTTAACTACGGTTAAGAGATTTTAACAGATTATATGACAGAAGGACTAATATCAACAAGGTTATATGATTTGAGGGACTAATATCAAAATTCAATAATTTGGGGGACTAATATCAAAATATTGATGATTTTAGGGACGAATATCGAAAAACCCCTTTAATTTATTTAGCATTAGGCCAGGCCCAAATCTAAGCCCACTTAATCCCTTCAATCCCCAAAGGAAAATCATCTAATCATTAGCTAACAACGCTCTCTGACTTTGGACTAAACTTGCTCCTCATGTTCACCGGCCACAAACGGACGGCTACGGAGGGCCAGAAATATAATCTAGAATAAATACCCCATTTTATCAAAAATATTTATATTCTTGTTATTTACTATTTATCTATATCTATTACTAAAACTCACTAGCTCTATATATTAAAAAGCCTTAGGGGTGATACTGTAGCAGCATTGCTACAGTACGTTTGCTTAATTTTCACTGGACCAAACTGCTCCTTACCTTTTGCTACAGTAATTTCTGTGACTGTAGCGCCACTCACTAAAAATGCCACAAGACTTGCAAATAGCCCCTTAAAAGGTTTGGGATTTACATAGAAAATCCTGAAAGTTTTAAAACTTACACGAAACACCCTCAAAAAGTAAAAACCTGCAAAAACACCCTGACAAATACACTAAAAAAACCTAAAAATTACAAATCGCACCATGCAAAATTTTGATTTTCAAACAACATCCTACATCTTTGCAAAATCATCAGCAGTTCGTTGAAATTTTTAGATCCACCTACGATGGAGCAAGCACGCACCGCATTATGACTCTAAAATTTTAGTATTTACATAAAAATCACGAAAGTTTTAAAACTTACAGAAACACCCTCAAAAGTAAAACTTGCAAAAATATCCTAACAAATACACTAAAACCTAAAATTACAAATCGCACCATGCAAAATTTTGATTTTCAAACAACATCCTACATCTTTGCAAAATCATCAGCAGTTCGTTGAAATTTTTAGATCCACCTACGATGGAGCAAGCACGCGTAACCGCACATGACTCTAAAATTTTAGTATTTACATAAAAATCACGAAAGTTTTAAAACTTACACGAAACACCCTCAAAAGTAAAACTTGCAAAAATATCCTAACAAATACACTAAAACCTAAAATTACATCGATGAATTTTTCGTAGCACCACTCACTAAAATGCCACTAGACTTACAAATAGCCCTTAAAATTTTAGAATTTACATAAAAATCTGAATATTTTAAAACTTACGAAACACCCTCAACAAGTAAAATTTGCAAAAATACCCTAACAAATACACAAAAACCTAAAATTACAAATCGCACCATGCAAAATTTTGATTTTCAAACAACATCCTACATCTTTGCAAAATCATCAGCAGTTCGTTGAAATTTTTAGATCCACCTACGATGGAGCAAGCATGTGCATCGCGTGCCTCCTCAAAATGCCACTAGACTTACAAATAGCCTTAAAATTTTGAGATTTACATAAAAATCTTGAAAGTTTTAAAACTTACACGAAACACCCTAAAAAGTAAAGACTTGTAAGAATACCGACAAATACCCTAAAAACCTAAAATTATAAAATGCACCATGCAAAATTTTGATTCGCAAATAACACCACAACTTTCAAACGCCGCAAAACCATCAGCAGTTCATTTAAATTTTAGATCCACCTACGATGGAGCAAGCATGTGCATCGCCGTGCCTCCTCACTAGCCATATAGGGTGTTACTATAGCAAACTTTACATAAAACCACGAAAGTTTTAAAACTTACGAAACACCACGAAAAAGTAAAACTTACAAAAATACCCTTACAAATACACTAAAACCTAAAATTACATCAGTAATTTTGCATAGCACCACTCACTAAAATGCCACTAAACTTACAAATAGCCTTAAAATTTTAGGATTTACATAAAAACCTAAAATTTTAAAACTTACAGAAACACCCTCAACAAGTAAAATTTGCAAAAATACCCTAACAAATACACAAAAACCTAAAATTACAAATCGCACCATGCAAAATTTTGATTTTCAAACAACATCCTACATCTTTGCAAAATCATCAGCAGTTCGTTGAAATTTTTCGTCCACCTACCTGATGGAGCAAGCACGTGCATCGCACGTGCCTCCTCAAAATGCCACTAGACTTACAAATAGCCTTAAAAATTTTGAGATTTACATAAAAAATGCTGAAAGTTTTAAAACTTACACGAAACACCCTAAAAAAGTAAAGACTTGTAAGAATACCCTGACAAATACCCTAAAAAACCTAAAAATTATAAAAATGCACCATGCAAAATTTTGATTCGCAAATAACACCCTACAACTTTCAAACGCTGCAAAAACCATCAACAGTTCATTTAAATTTTTCGTCCACCTACCTGATGGAGCAAGCATGTGCATCGCACGTGCCTCCTCACTAGCCATATAGGGTGTTACTATAGCAAACTTTACATAAAAACCCTGAAAGTTTTAAAACTTACACGAAACACCCTGAAAAAGTAAAAACTTACAAAAATACCCTTACAAATACACTAAAAACCTAAAATTACATCGATGAATTTTTGCATAACCACTCACTAAAATGCCACTAAACTTACAAATAGCCTTAAAATTTTAGGATTTACATAAAAACCTAAAATTTTAAAACTTCTGAGAAACACCCTCAAACAGTAAAAACTTATAAAAATACCCTAGCAAATATACTAAAAAACTAAAAATTACAAATCGCACCATGCAAACTTTTGATTTGCAAACAACACCCTACAACTTTCAAACGCTGCAAAAACCATCCTAAATTGAAATTTTTTCTAAAGATACTTAAAAAAGTTAAACGTACACAAACAGTTTGTTGAAATTTTTCGTCCATCTACCTAATGGAGAAAGCACGTGCATCGCACGTGCCTCCTTACTAGTATATAAAAAAGCCCTAAGTAGGCTTTCACTGTTCACTTCAAGTTTCGTCTGAGATTCTTGCATGAGCAATGCCTCAATCCCCACTCCCCACTGGCCCACTCTCTCTCCTCAAACATCTTACAAGTAACATGTCCGTGAGCCCCACATCCCCTTGTGCTCTCCCTCCCTCCCTCCGTACTCTCAATCAGTACTCTCAATCATTAAATAGCTAATTTTACCCCAGTCCCTGCTATTTGTAAATTTACCCTCTCCTCCTAACCACCCTCACCGCCACCTGCTCCCTCCTCTATCATGGGAACCTCAAATCCTCTCCCTGCCTTTCCACCACTACCTCCTCCGCCTCTCCCGACTTTGCAACCGCTCCACACTCGTCATTTCCTCTGCCCGGCCCGTCATACTTGATTGCTTGGGTAATAAAAAAACATATGATCTGTCCAAGATTTTTGCGAGCTTATTATTGTGAGCTTTAACTAAATAGTTTGGGAAGCCCATGTTATCGCAATTTTCATTTTTATTATTATTTGTTTTAATAATTAAGATCATATGAGGTCTGAACTTTAGCAAGCTAGCACTCTCCTACCACTTCCTATCAGCAATTTTTTTTTTCAAGTTAAAAGCTTAAAAGTAAGTTGGTGAATATTTGGATCTTACGCGATTAACTTGCCAATTAACTATAAATTTATAATTTTCACTCCATAATCTAATTATCAAAATCCACTGGAAAATCAAGGTTAAATTTGAGAATCAAAATCCACTACTTTTTTATTCCTTTTCTTGTGAAGGAAATGTGGCCCATTATGGGCTCTTGATGAACCATGTCCATAAGAATGAAATCGAATCCTATTCCTTTATTTATTAGCTATAATCGGAGAACCCCTTAATTTTGGACGATTATCAGATAACTTCCTATATTTCCAAAATATCAGAAAACCCCCATTAGTTAGGAGTTATCAGAAACCCCCCAGCAGTATTAACCACAATTTTTAAATAGATGAGTTTATTCACACAAGGGGATATTTTTACCAGCGAAAATCGTGATTCATGCTTTTATAGGGTTTTTCTTTTTGCAAAACTTTGAAAATTGAAGGGGTCTTATGAGAATCTAGAAACTCGAATGGTGTTATGTGACATTTTAATGTTAAGGGGGGTTTCCTGAGGACCCTGAAACTTAAAAAGGGTTTTGTGACATTCTTAGAGTTAGGTCTGGCATCTGCGAAACAGCTAGACTTCAAAGGGAGGTTTCTGAAATTTGTCCTGAATTTTACTTAAAAGATCTAAAATGGTAATAAAACAATAAGAATCTCATTGTTTGAATTAACTCTACATGAACAAGAACTAGAAGGAACATTGTATGAATTAACTCTACATGCACAAGAACTAGAAGGAGCAGGCACGTGCGCCTCCTTACTAGTATTACTAAAAACTCTTACCATTGGAAATGCCACTTGGCAATTTCTTCTTTTTTTAATCAAATTCTTAAATAAAAAAACTGTAAAAAAAAACTAATCTCTGCAAAATCTCATTCCTTGATCTTTGCAAAATCTTCCTTTATCTCTGCAAAATCTCTATCTCTCTCTCTCTCTCTCTGCCAAGTCAAGCCATTTCGGCTTCTGCGTACCAGTTCATTGGAAAGAAAAAATCATGCACTTTTCCCTCTCTCCATGGTTACTCTCTCATTTCCTAGGCATCTCTCCATTTCCAACAAAATGACTGTTCCTCTTCTCTATTGCATATTTCAAATAAACTCACCCATGGTCTCCTCACCATTAATTAAACCGCCACCTAACTCTCGTCTCTCCTTATTCCACCGAATAATTTTCGTTCGATCTCTTTTTTCTCTCTTCTCTCCTCTCCTCTCTCCTCCTTGCTGGAAAACAATGTAACCAGAACGACGAGGGCTTGGTCAGATGAGCCCTACACTTTCCGCCTCGACTCCTAGAGCAACAAGAAGCTGGACAGAGCGAACAAGAACAGGTAGAAGTTGTTAATTTGAAAATTTTTCAGTTCTTTTGAATGGGTTATTCATCTATTTTTGTTTGTTTGTTTGCATGCTTCATCTTCTTGCTGTTGGTTTCAAATTTTGGGTCCCTCAATGAGACAAGAAAGAATAAAAATGGACATCCTCTTCTTCCAATTTAGAAGATGGGTTTGTTTCTTCTTTTGGTTTGAGATGGTAGTCATCTAATTCTAAATCAATTTTGAAATCTTGCTCTTTTACCATTCATCTTATTGCTGAAGATTCGACTGCTCTCTTAATCCAATTGTCAGCAGTATTAACAAATATTTTGGATTTTGCATGGAAGATAGCCTCTCTTAGTAGTGCATCTGACTCCAAACCGTCAGACTTTCTTTCTTCCAGCGGAACCAACGGCGATCTTATTGTCATTTGCTGGCAAGGTTGTTTTCTATTTCGATTACAGTGAGCTTTTAGATTCAAGGTTCGCTTTAGCTATTTCGTGGCACGGTGACTTTAAGCTTAATCATGCATTGTGCTTTGGAGTTTTGTAGGGATGCATTGGTTTGGACATAGCATGTCTTGCTAAGGCGGGTGACTTTCTAAACCCTACAAGGTTTGCAATGCTTCACTTTTTCTCTCTCTGTTTCTTTTTGGTAATTTTTCCCATTTCAACTGCCATTTGATTGCGGTCTTCTTTCTTTGTTACTTATTCAAGCTTGGTTAGCTGTTTTTTCTATTGATTTTTAGATTTTATATTTGTCAAACTTGCTTTGTTTGTGAACTGAATAATCAAATGCTTACTTTTCTAATTTGTTCCATCATGTTCAGATTGAATATTCTTTCACTTGAAATTGAGATTGTATTTTAAAGTAGGGCAAACTTATCCTACTTTCTTGAATGTATTGGCATTACTTTACTAATTAATTTAACCATATCACTTAAAAGATTTTTTATTTAATGATTTTTCCTGCGCACAAATGTTTAAAAGAAAAAATTTATCGTTAGCATTTTGTCATTATTTTCTATTGTACCTTTTCATTTGAGTTTATTTATTAAGGTATTCTAGGTATAAAAGGTGTTTGAGTAGAAATTAGATTGTTAATTATCTTTCCAGGTGGGAGCTCAAGAACCACACTGTAATCATGAGAATTTCTTTTGTTCTTTTTACTGTAAATAATGTAATGAACTCCAAATTTTGATTGCATCTCATAATCTACCAAAGAAAGTGGTTTTCAATAAAATTAAACAGCGTGCTATGGCCTTTAACTTCTATACAAGCCCTTTAAATCAAATGGATTAGAATTAAATTTATGATTTATTAGGTGCGATATTTTGGGATTGATGACTTAGAATTGGTTGAGCAATTTCACTTCATCTAAACTAGGCCTGCATCAATAGTTGTAAAGTAAAGCACTATTCGTTATCATTTAAAGTTTGTTCATGGCCGCCAGACTTTTGTGTTTGATGTGTTTCGCAGAACTTCTTAACCTCACAGTTACAGGTTTCACACTCATTGATAGATTTTATTTTCCATTATTGTAGCTGATTCTTAATCCTACAATTGAAACTTTCGAGCACTTGTGACACTCAGATTTTAACTTAGGTTTTCGTCCTTCCAGAAAAATGTTTTTCATAGTTGAGTAATAAACTCCTTGAAATTTTTTCAGGAAAAAAAAAAGACGCTAGGTATTTTAGATAATATTATATAAGAATTTATTCATATTGTATTTGGGGTTATGTTCATCTTGGAAATACCCTTTCTTACATCATGGATCTGTCTTTAAGTGAGTACATTGTGTTTTTGTTTCTGTAATTTTCTTTTGTTGGGTTTACTGTTTTGTTTGAGATATGAAATGTTTTATTTTTATCTTACTGGCAAGCATAATCTGATTTGATCTGTGTATATTGGGAATGAATTATATTTTTATTTTTTGAATTTTCTTTATTTGTTTTCTAGCATTAGGACTGTGATCAGAGCTAGCAAAAAGGGTCATCCAAATTTTGTAAATCTAACCAATGTATTTACTATTTTCATGTAGTTATTACTGAATTTTAACTAGGTGTGTTATTAAAGCATATAGTCTCTACAAAATTAATGATAATCTATTTTCTTAATTCATTAAATATTTATTGTTATGTTGATCATTCAGTACATTCTTTATTTAATCATAGAACTAATATAAACTTTTGACATTTATGCATAAAATTTTTGTGCAGCTAGCTAATTTTGAGCTTGCATTACTATCAACTTTATGGATCATCACGAAGACCTCTATTTTGTACCATGTTCCTTTGATGCATTGCTTGAATAAACCTCATTGCATCCAAATTCATTTAACTATGAAAACAAGAATACTGAATAAAGAATATTTAGCTAAAACCAATTCAAAATGCACCTTCTATATATTAGTTCATTTATAAATAACTATATCACTATTGATATCATGAGGTAGACTTATCTTTAACCAAACGTTTATTTCACAAAGTCATGAGAGAAGTACCATACATGGTAACATCAGTTCTTCATAATCTAAAGCTTATCCACCGACGACCAAATGAACACACTATTGAAGAGAAAGATAGCATACATTAAAATCCCTAAATTATTTCTTCTATAAAATTTCCTTGAATAGTTATTGAATGCCATTTGTAGTAACCCACTTGGTAATGTCTGTAATTCTGTGAGATAGTGTTGGGAACTTATGAGTCTAAGTGAAATGGTTATTTGAGATGGCAATAAGAAATGATACCGTCATCTTTATCATAGTTTACGTCCAGTGATAACGCATATCATTATCAACAAGTCCTTTTTTCTTTATTTCAGGCCTGGATTATTTTAAACAACAACCAAAATGACCGTTGAATCTTTTTCTTATTGAATCAAATTTAGCAAAACAATCCTTGGTAATGTGCCAGATGTAATATTGTTGGATTAAGGGCTATTTTTAATGCTGGACCAGTTAAGGTAGTCACTATTCATAAAGCTCTATGTAGCATTCTCTCTATATGTTAATAGCATTAGCTTCATCAGTATTATAGAATATATAGTTTTTCTAAAAGCCTGTAGCATTACAGCTTCTTCCTCAATATTTTGTTATTGAGCACGATAGGAATAAACACTGTTATTTGTGTTCCATGTCTGTGCAAATACCCAGTTAGAAATTTTTTATACTTTAGAGAAATTTTCAGTCGTAGATATAGTAGAAATATAACTCAATTATAGTTACTTTAAAGAGATAACTTACTCTTAATGGGTCATAAGATTATTCCTCATTGATTAATGTACTTTTGGTTCAAGAATTATATCGCCATATGTTTTTCATGTATCAATCGCAGTAATTATGATTTGGTTTTTTTTCCTCGCAATGCTCTGTTTATCTTTGATATACCAGTTGTTTGCAGTGGATCCTTAAGGATTGAAGAGCTTGAGCATCCCAGTTGATATGCTTTGGTGTCTTGGATTCTTAAGGGTTGAGGTGCATGAGCAAACATCCATGAACTGAATGATGTTTTTGGTTATTGTTATTTCTACAAGACTGCTTGCTTCTCCTTCATAAAGCATTACAAGACCTATCCCCGCCCCTCCCCCACCCCACCACCCCACCCCCCCTTTAACTGTTCCCCCCCGCGCCGCGATCTCTGATTCCCCTTTAACTGTTTCGATTATATTAGTAATGGGTATCAGTTGAGTTACTATTATGTAATTATTTATTTTTTTACCTAATTAATCTTGATCTACACTTCTTAGATTATTTTGTGTTACATACTTTTATATTAGATTATCGCTGAGGAGCGAAATGTCCTGATTACGGTGCTTTCTTTCAAGAATATGTGGCCCGCTGTGCCGCCTACCGAGCAGGAGGAGACCAAGAAAGAACAAGGAATTAATAATTTTGTGTGAGTAAAAAGACAATTGTAAAAGGATGCATTGTGCTTTGCACCATGTTTTGTTAAATCTTTTTTTATTTTTTATTATTGACCTATTTTCTTACTGCTAAACTCAAATTTATGCTGACCATATGTGCTAACCGCGATATTTGTTAGGCTATATGTAAATTGTTTGGCCATATGTGCTCACCATATCGGATGCTCGAACTCTTTTTAAGGATTCTTCATATTATTGCCATTAATGATGTGATATGTTCTTATCAAATTTTTATTTGATTTTGTTTTATTTTTAATTGTAGAAACTTACTATTTTTAGTGAGTTAACATACTTCACATTTGGTCGAAATATTATCCTATTGAAAAGTTTATGAGAAGCAACTCTCTCAGAAATCATTGTAAATGTAAATGTGTTGAGAAAACAATTGGCATGATATGAAGGTTAACCTCTTGGCTTGGCTTAGTTTAGGTTTTATCGTAGAGGGATTCTTAGAACCATACATACCTCAAATGAGCTTGGAACCAACTCTATGGAAGTAGAGATCTTTAACTTAATACATTCAGCTAAGCAAACCATGGCATACTTACCAAAAAAGAAGTTGAAAAAAAAACGTACTCTGCTGTTGATGTATATAATCACAGTCACTAACCTCGAGCGAGTTTAGTTTTTAAAGAGAGCAGAGTCCTCTTTCTCTCCTAAAGCCCAGCGACGCTGACTCCAGTAAAAGGATTCGCCTACAACAGAAAGAAGGACCTGCGGAAGAGGCGGTCGAAAGGGTGGTCTCCGAGCAGGCCGAGGGCGTCACTGGGGAACTCCCGACCGTTGGGGAAGAGTCGTCCCTGCGAGTCCTCCCCTCGCTTCGGCCTGGCGAGGTTGCGTCGGAGGGGGGGTCCCGTCCCCAGGTCAGCGAGGCTCCTAGTCAGTTGGCGCATGGGGTCGCTGCGGCGACTGAGGGGGCTCCGGCCGACCAAATGATGGAGACGCCTCCGAGGCTCTACCGTGAGGTCGTGAAGGAGGCACTGCCAAGAATCGGCTCCGGAGTCGGACCTCGCGAGCCTGCTCAAGGACTTGGGCATAGAGCTTCCCTTCCGCCATCAGATTGCCGAGGTGGGTCGCTTGAGGTGGAGAGAGCTGCGATCCCAGCTCATAGGCAATCTGTGGGAGGGGTACTCGGCGAGGGGGGAGCCTTCCCCAGGCGACAGATTCATCCCTGAGCATTCCCTCCTTAGAGAGGGCACGGTGCTTCTCTCAGGGTGGGGACAGTTCGTCGCCTCGGAGCAGTTCACTCTCCCCCACGACAAGGATCTCCTGAAGGAGACGCCCTCAGCCGGCCTCCGGCAAGCCCTCTTGAGTTACCACACTCGAGGGGCCTTGATAGGGGAGGAGCTTTACGGCCGGCTATCTTGCGCCATGAATGCCGTGAACGACTTGGCGGAGAGGTTGGTCGCGGAAAAGAGGAGCCGGGAGGAGGCGGAGAAGAGGGCGACCGCCCTTGAGGCGAGAAGTCAAGTCGGCGCCAAATGGCTGCTGAGTTGGAGGCCAAGCACCCACGATCGCCGATCTTCAAACTCGCCATTCAGAGCAGGCGGTCGTTGTTGATAAGATGAAGGGGGAGGTCGCCCGGTTGAAGAGGACGGTTGAAGGCTCCGAGAGGGAGATCGAGGAGTGGAAGGCACAGATTGAGAGGCTGGAGGACGAGCTGGGGGCCGAGAGAGTTGAGAGCCGGGGCTTGCGGGTCGCCCTCGATGAGTCGGCGCCCATCGATCGCGGGACGACGCCAAATTGATCGAGGCTCGGCTCAAGTCTGCAACGTCGGAGGAGGGCAAGAAGGAGGTCATTGAAGAGTACAGGCAGGGGCCTATGGGGAAAGTAGAGCTGTCCCTAGCTATCAAGGCGGGCTACGACTACTTGAAAGTCCAACTACCTTCGGAAGCTCTCTCGACGTTGAGGCTCGCCTATCCTCCCAGGGTAGAGGGTTCTCTGCGCGTTCTCCAAGACCTGGAAGCCAGGGGGGCAGGAGTACAGCTTAGCGCCGAGGACGACCCTGATGAGGATGAGGACGACGAGGAGGACGAGGATGACGGAGAGGAGGGAGACGGCGGCGAGGGAGGAGATTAGGCCGCTCTGGGCACTTTGTTCATTTTTTGCTTTGTTGTTAGTTGGAAAGTCTTGTATTTGTAATATATTTTACTGGCGAATGAAAATTTAGTTTGCGTTTCTCTGCGCCGAACTCTTTCCCCCCCTTTTTTTTGTGATGCCCTTTCTTAAGCTTTGTGATAATAGTGACTTTGGTCGGACTCGCCATCTATGTTTTGTACGACATGACAAGTGGGTTGACTGTGGACCATCGCTCGGTCGGCCTGATTGGCAATTTCGCGCTTGGTTCGTGGTCCCCCGTAGGGGAGTCGGGTCGACCACTGGGTGGTATGGTCGTTGATGGCAGTTGAGGGAGGGGCCCATTCGTTTCTCGAGTGGAGCGCAGATGTCCTCAGCGGGCCGTCCTTTAATCGCTGACTTTTAGGCTTCCGGGGTGGGCGGTTGGTTTCATTTAAGACAGGCGCTTCGGTGTTTTTCGAGATGACGATTCAGCTTCCGGGGTGACCCCTCGAGTTCTACACTCTTAATTTCTTCCGTTGATCACGAGGGGGCTTAGCATTTATGGGTTCTATTATAAATAGGGGAGGAGGCCATTACTTATCGTGCTCTCGTTAGGTTGGTGGCTAATTCTGTCTTTACTCATCTCTAAGGTTTCAAATTGGGAGCGCCGGTGAGCTTTGCTGAGATGGTTGGGGCGTGGGGGTGGATTCTCTCCCCAGAGTCCACCACCTTCGGGGTTTTCCCGCTGAGAGTGCCGGCGGTAGTTCCGATCATCTGTGAAGGAAGGGGAAACCCTCGCTCAAGGCCCAAAGAATTGGGGCACGGTTTGTGATCGCCAGATCCATCTTAGTAAGAGATAGTGGGTGCGTTGAGTGTATCTCAGAAGAAAGGCCGTTTTGTTTACATCCATGGATTGATTCATATTTTGTTTACATCCATGGATTGATTTATATTTTGTTTACATCCATGGATTACGATTTATTGTCGATATGGAACCATGGGGCAAAGACCCAAAATCCTTTGGCGTGCCGGCTCATATTCTCTAGGTCGTCTTGGTGCCCTTTCATTAACCGGCGACAATTGCGGTACTCTCCTCGTTGAAGGGCGTCGGCTTAGGCGTCGAGGTGGCGAGAGGAGGCTACGGAAAAGTTGGACACTGAAGGCGACAACGACTATTAGGATGTATACCTAGGCTTGTAGTTTTAATTTTTCTTTTATTTTGGCGTTTCGGACGTGCAGACTATTGTAAAACTTTGCTTGGAATATCAATGAAAAGTCGTATTTCATGGATGGTTGTTTATTCGATTCATTCATTTCTCCTTCCCTTCTTTTTTTTGTCGAAAACGAGTCGGCCCCTGTGGGGCTTATAAGAAACACAAGTAGACCGAAAACGGGTCGGCCCCTGTGGGGCTTACAATAAACATAAGCAGACCGAACACGGGTCGGCCCCTGTGGGGCTTACAATAAATATAAGTAGACCAAACACGGGTCGGCCCCTGTGGGGCTTACAATAAATATAAGTAGACCAAACACGGGTCGGCCCCTGTGGGGCTTACAATAAACATAAGCAGACCAAACACGGGTCGGCCCCTGTGGGGCTTACTTCCTGAGTTGGCCCAATCGCGCGTGGCGGTCGTTCGGGCCCGCCATCGACTAGCTAGTTGGGCGTATGGGGGCCGTCTTCATCTGCAGTCCCTTTGTCAAGGTCATTCTGTCTCAGGGTGCGGAGCTAACCGGGGTCGGCTCTTATGGTGGCGAGATCTTCGCAGAGGACGATCACAGAGGTCGGGCCTAGGACTTCACGTGGCGCTAGGTCTTAATTTTCGGCGAGCCGATCTACATTTTGAGGCAAAGAGCAAGCTGAGTCGGCTCCGCGTGGGAGCGGCGACTCCGTAGGGACGGCCAGCGTAGGTGGGCGCCTAGGACTCACGTGGCGCCTAGGTCTTAATTTTCGGCGGGGCGATCTGTTTGAGGCAAAGAGCAAGCGAGTCGGCTCCGTGGGGCGGCGACTCCGTAGGGACGACAGCGTAGGTCGGGCCTAGGACTACGTGGCGCCTAGGTCTTAATTTTCGGCGAGCCGATCTTTTGAGGCAAAGAGCAAGCTGAGTCGGCTCCGCGTGGGGCGGCGACTCCGTAGGGACGGCCGTAGGTCGGCGCTAGGACTTCGTGGCGCTAGGTCTTAATTTTCGGCGAGCCGATCTACATTTTGAGGCAAAGAGCAAGCTGAGTCGGCTCCGTGGGAGGCGGCGACTCCGTAGGGACGGCCAGCGTAGGTCGGCGCTAGGACTTCGTGGCGCTAGGTCTTAATTTTCGGCGAGCCGATCTTTTGAGGCAAAGAGCAAGCTGAGTCGGCTCCGTGGGAGCGGCGACTCCGTAGAGACGGCCGCGTAGGTCGGGCGCTAGGACTTCGTGGCGCCTAGGTCTTAATTTTCGGCGAGCCGATCTTTTGAGGCAAAGAGCAAGCTGAGTCGGCTCCGTGGGAGGCGGCGACTCCGTAGAGACGGCCGCGTAGGTCGGGCGCTAGGACTTCGTGGCGCTAGGTCTTAATTTTGGCGGGGCGATCTACATTTTGAGGCAAAGAGCAAGCTGAGTCGGCTCCGCGTGGGAGCGGCGACTCCGTAGGGACGGCCAGCGTAGGTCGGCGCTAGGACTTACGTGGCGCCTAGGTCTTAATTTTCGGCGAGCCGATCTACATTTTGAGGCAAAGAGCAAGCCCGAGTCGGCTCGCGTGGGGCGGCGACTCCGTAGGGACGGCCAGCGTAGGTCGGCGCCTAGGACTACGTGGCGCTAGGTCTTAATTTTGGCGGGGCGATCTGTTTTGAGGCAAAGAGCAAGCGAGTCGGCTCCGCGTGGGGCGGCGATTCCGTAGGCGGATATGCTCCTTGACTCGACTTGACTTGGTTGGGCAACCCGTTTTGACTAAACGAGGGAAGAGAAGCGAATGCCTTCCTCTGTCACCTCTCTCTATTTATACGGTGGGACCCACTGACAGCGCTCCCTTTCGCGATCAACGGAGAGGATTAAACCCCACTCCCGAGGCACCGCCGAGGCGAAGCAGCCCCGAGGGCCCCACCTCGCCCGAAGGCGGCGCCAATGGCCAAGAAATCGCCACGACGCCACCACGTCCCATCAATGTAACGATTCGAACCCCCCTCGAACCCCCTCCGGGCCAGGGCAACGTTACTCATTTCACTTGGACTCGTTTCCAACCGACTCCAAGCGAAAGGGGCCAACTGTTATGGTCATAACCACTAATCAGTGATTAAAGAGAAAAGCCGAGCGCCGATCCGGACGAACGCTTGGTTACCAATGAGGACCGACAAGGCCCTCCGCACTCAACCCACCGACCGGCCTGCATGCACCGACCCAATCCCGGTCCATCAGGCAACCATCGCCATGACCGACGCGAAAGGCGGTGCGAGTCGGCCCATCGACAGTTCTCTCTCGGGCGACGCGGAAGGCGGTGTCAGTCGTCCCTCCGACCCGCCGCCCGTTACGATCCCTTCCTACAAGTTGCCGACCCAGTCCCGGTCCATCAGGCAACCATCGCCATGACCGACGCGAAAGGCGGTGCGAGTCGGCCCATCGACAGTTCTCTCTCGGGCGACGCGGAAGGCGGTGTCAGTCGTCCCTCCGACCCGCCGCCCGTTACGATCCCTTCCTACAAGTTGCCGACCGGCCCCGGCCCATCAGTAACCATCGCCATGACCGACGCTGAAGGCGGTGCGAGTCGGCCCATCGACAGCTTCTTCGGCGACGCGGAAGGCGGTGTCGGTCGTCCCTCCGACCGCCGCCCGTTCGATCCCTTCCTACAAGTTGCCGACCCTCCAAACAATGGAACGAATCCAGCCTACCCTTCTCGGCCACTCATCCTCTAGAGCGACGATGAGGCGCCCCAATCGCCGCCCCGCCAATCATCCTGGGACGCCTAAGGGCGCAGGAGTCGGCCGTCCGACCCACGGCTCCCCTTCTCTCACCTGCGTGGTTCTCTCCACTCAAACGACGGCCACACAGTACTCGAACCCATCAACATCACATTAAATGCACTGACAGCCCCTTAATTCCCCCATCTCTCACAGTATTTAAGACACCTCGGACCCATGCGGCTACAGGCGCCGTCAATCCCATCCCATTAATGGCCAATAGACCACACCAACCCTCAGATTACGCCCAATTTGACACCTGTAAAGGCCAGCCACTCTAGCAGGCGGAGGGATGTTCAACCAATCCTCGGCTCACACGTGGAGGGGGGAGGGCTGACTCACCGGTGGTTCCCAAACTAATGGAAAGACGTAAATACCCCCCTTAACCCTACCTATAAAAGAGAAACGTGGACAGCTAACAAGGTAAGCGATCTTCTCTAAGTGAATTCCTGCTCCACCAGATTATCAGGCATTACTAACTTGACCGTCGGAGGAACCACCGGAGATCCCAACTCCGCCTCTTCCGCAGGTCCTTCTTTCTGTTGTAGGCGAATCCTTTTACTGGAGTCAGCGTCGCTGGGCTTTAGGAGAGAAAGCGGACTCTGCTCTCTTTAAAAACTAAACTCGCTCGAGGTTAGTGACTGTGATTATATACATCAACATCTGCCTATATGAAGGCTTAGAAAATTGCTTCTGCCCATCCACATAGCCAGTAAATCTCGGGTTTGCACTCTATTTTTCTGTTTACTTTGAGGTATGATTTCATTTTCCTTACTCTGACATAAAATTGTCGTTTCTTTGTCATTTGTCTATTTTTTAAAAATTGTCATTTCAGTATTATATAAATCCGTGCATCGCAGGGGTTTGAAACTAGTTTATTATTATTTCTCTAGCTTCTGCGCACAAGAGAGAACTAGCGAATTGCAAATTGCCTCTCAAAGGGAAATAGAGACAGCTATTTGCAGTCGAATCGCTCCCTCCCCAAATCACCACGTTATAAACTCCAAGTCAGGTGAACCCATTTCCCCAATTTCAATTTTCCCCCCCTGATTTTCCCCCATGATTGAGACTTTGGCTGGTCTAATTAGAGATGGGTCTTTGTTTCCTTATTTTACATTTTATTTTTAATTTCATAGGTTTGCGATGGATCAGTGTCCTTTGTGTAGGTAATAGTAAAACTAATATATATTTTATTCATGGAACAACTAGCACACGACTGCATTAATGGATTTCATTTGGCATTTTATTCTTCTATTTTAATTGGCATTAATGCTTCATATTTCTCATTTACGAATTCAACTTTTGAAACAACTTCATTATAGTGCTCAGATACTAACCTCCTGCCACGTACTGTTCCTTGTAACTTGAGATTCTCATTTTGGTCTTGCTCCTTGAACCTTTATTTTGCCTAAAAACTCTGTTGAAGTACTGTACAGGACGGCTGGATTTTGTTACGAACAGTGGTATTTCGACCAAAATATTAAGCCATCAATGGTGCAAGCCTCATTTGTTAGACTGACATCGTGAAATAAAACACGGGACTAGATAGCTTTCTGCATCCTGTTTCAAAGTTTTCTGTAGTTTAGTTTAGGTGTTCTAGATAGCGATGCAATAATCACTAGGCACTTCGTAGCTTTGCTGTGCATTAAGTTTGTGGGTTAAGCCTGTGATGATCCGTGTGCTTTTGCACACAGTGAGTGTTGAGGATTTAATTGGTTCACTGGAAAGGTGCCTTGGCTTTTAAAAGTTCTGATCATATGTTGTCCTAAATGTTGTTTCTGGTTGTGAACTGTAATCTGAAATATTGGAGAAGCCCATAAAATTTTCAATCTTATCGTTGAAAAAATGCACAAAATAATGGTAATAGACTGAGCATTTAGATTCTCTGCTGTGTAGAGCTATAAGGCATTCACTTATCATGAGAACTTGTTGTGCAAAGATTTCCTGTCGGAAATCGTGAAATAGCATGTGGTGTGAAAGATTTCAGAATTATTTATGAGTAGTCATTGTGCTTAACCTAGCCCGAAGATCGCACAATATCCCTTCACTTACTGGTTATTCTACACATCCAACTATCGACATTCTACAGTGACCTAGTAATCTAAAGCCGCTTCTCCACAATAACCATTTTGCTGTGATTCAGGAACATCATTCTTCATTTTGTCCAACTCACCATAATGTTGAATGTGCTCCTAAATATCAAAAAATGACACAGTTTTGTGTTTCTTGACTCTCAATGTGGGTTATCCCTTATCCAATTTTGCTAAAGTTCCATCTCATGTGACCCATTTTGAGTTCACTAATTCAAAGTCCTTTAGATTTTAAAATCTCTGTATGCTTCAATTTAGGAAATCCCTCCTCCAGTATGATAGTGCGATTATCTAGTTAAAATAACATCTACTAGAATATATGCCAGGTGACGACATCTTGGAAGCCTAGAAAAGTGCACCATTAACTTGTGCAAAGAGTTAAAGAATTACCCGCCGTGTATGGCCTAGCGGCCTGGGATGCAGTGGTAATACTGCTCTCAAACCCCAGGTCGCGGGTTCAAAGCGTCCGAGATTAATTGGTAGTGGGTACAGAGTAGGCGGGCCCCACTTACCACGGGGTTTACTTGGCTTTGGGGGCTTGAACCTGGGGTATTCCCTGGGGATCCTCCTTCCACTCCAAGGTTCCACGTTATCAAAAAAAAATGTTAAAGAATTAGTGCCGATTATTTATCTTTGACGATGGAGAATGAATTCTGCTCTCCAATTGTTTTCATTCTAACTATGTGTTCATTCCAAGCTTCATGGCGTGTTGGTTGATGTAACAATAATGCCAGAGTCCTCATGCAACGCCTTGTGATGTGAAACGGGACGGGGTCTATCAGAATCAGCAATCTAAAATCGAATAACGCACCGTTTCGCTAAAATTCATGATCTTCGGCAGGAAATTAAATTCAAAATGATTAATGTGACAGACGGATTTAAGAAGATTTGCATCAACAATTATAAATAATTCCCTTCTCAATCAATTTAATCGCAATATTCATTATCATGCACAAGTTCTACAATCAATATCAAATGTTAACAGTCACATGTTCAATTACTCTCAACTCACAAATATAATCAAAGAGTGAATATATGATAAGAGTTTAGAGATGGAATACTCATGCAATTAACTAATAAAATGAGATTAACAGAAAAATAACTTGGTTGAGAGAAAACGAAACCTTCGTCGGTCGGAACAGACCTTGACTCAAATATGAGATCTACACTTGGGGAGCTCCAGTGAACGCAGAGGTGAAACCCTTTCCCGATTTGATGGGCTCCTTCCTTCACAACACTTATGAGAAGATCCTCTGACAATATGGATAAAGGGAGGGCCTGCTTGTGGTGGATTGAGTGGGCTTTCAACTAGTTGGGCCTTTCAAGATTGAACACAAATTTGTCAATGCTAAGGAACAGAGAAAATCAAGAGAAATCACTTTTCATGGACAAAGGGTGTTGGGACTGTGGATGGCTGCTCGCGGTTGAGGGGAGCAGAGCGGAGTTGGGTTGGTGGTGATTGGCGCGGCTGCTCTGGAGGGAGGAGCGGGCAGAGGGGTTTGGGCGGCCGTGGACAGTGGGGAGGAAGATGGAGGGGGAGGTGCGGATTTGGGGTTCTTGGCGGTTGCGGTCGGGACAGAAGGGGAGGCGGCGGGCGGAGGCTTGGAGGCTGTGGTCGGGGAAGAGGGGAGAGCGTCGGCTTTGGTGGTGATGTGCTGGAGGAAGAAGGTGGTGGCTGGGAGTTTTGGGCGTCTGAGGGGAAACAGTAAGGAAAGAGAAATTAGGGTTTCACACCCACGTTTCACACGATTACAAGGCCATTAGCACTCAATTTTTATTCATTCAATAAATTCAAATTCTGATTACAATTGTCTTTAATAGACTTTGAAATACAAATCCCTCAAATCACTCATCTACTAAATTTGATCAAAATTCAAAATTAAAATCCTACCAAAATAGAAAATCCCTCAAATCTCTCACAATTATTAACTACCAAATCTCGCCTACAATTTAAAATTCAAATCTACTACTAAAACAAAAATCAAATAGCAAATATGGAAGTTTGTCCTCATCACCTTGTTTACTGAGATCATTGTACATATTAATTCCAACATTGCACGGCTAGTGGAAAGATGACCTGACTTAGATGATTGCTAAAAGAGGGGACTGTTGACATGAACAGAACATTCCACGGCTAGTGGTCTCCTTTTAGCAATGCCTTGCCTTTGTTCCATTTTCCTTACTAATTGAAACATGTATTTAATCAATTTATCATATATAGTAGACCAAACTTTCAAAATTTTCGGTTTGATTTTAAAACTCTAAAATTCAGCCAACAAAGTAACCAAGGTTGTGAAAAGTGAAAAGGATAGCGAAGTGGTGAGGCACCGATAAGGCTATTTTGGGGTTTAGAGGCAAACAACACAAAGTCAAAAAAAAGGCCCAATTTAAATATGTATAAATATTCAAAATAATAATAAAATTTAAAAAAAACTTTAAAAAAAATCTACAAATGCATATGTGATGATTTATAGAGATCCTGAGCATGAGATAAACACGTAAGAATCACACATTATTAACAAAATCCCATACAGAATCAGACGTAGGAGCTTCGAGGAGGAGCTAGCGATGCTTCGAAGTGAGGAGGTGGAGATGAGGGAGACAAAGGAGATTCATGAGGAATAGAAAGGACTGGAAAGCTTCAACGAAGAATAGAAAGGAGGTGGAGCTTCGACGACGAGAGGGTGATGAGAGGTGGACCGAGTGGTGAAGATTTGACGGCGAGAGGCGATGGAGCTTTGACAGCGAGAGGTAGTGATGGAGCTCTAATGATCTACACGACGAGAGGCGGTGACGACAATATTGGGTTAGGGTTTTTTTTTCTTTTTTTTTTCCCGAAGAAATGAGTTTTAAGTTAAAAAACGGGTCGGGTTTAAAAAATGGTCGGGTATGAAAAAGTCCATTTATTTTAGAATTTGGGTTGGGTTTGGGTCATGTGCGAACCTGATAATTTGTATTTTAAAGCTTATATATCACTGTAAAGCGCTTTGAAGAACTTTTATGCGCTAGTGGCTGATATTTCAAGCTGATAGCGCTGATGCCGCTAAAAATCATCGCTTTCGACCGTAGCAGGGCGGGCATAGGCTGCTACCACTATTGCGGTCGCTATTGTGCCACTAGTTACTGCTATTTACAACACTGATTTAGTAATACCATATATAAATTTTTTATCACACTGATGAGTGTCTTGTTTCTTAACTCGTGATAAAATCTCCTTAAGAATTATATTGGCTTTTTTTCTTCCTGATTTAGTAAAATCATATATAAATTTGTTTCATGCTCTCTAATTTTTTCCATCAATAATAGGTAAATTGCTCCTGTTGTAAACCTTCTTGGCACACATCAAAGCTTTCCCCTTAGATGATTGCTCCATTTCAGTAGTAGTTTGTATGAATATGTATGTCTGCTTTATTTCAAATAGGTGAACTACTTGTCTTCCATACAATAGGCATTTCTTGCCCTACAGTTCCGTTGAATAATTTAATTAGCCATACTAAGAACTTATCTCATATACGGTTCCTCAGTAGAGGGATATTATTATGCCCTGCAACTCTTCTTGTCTTTATAGGGCATCTTACTCTCAATACTTAAAAGGTTTGCGGTGTTTTAGCTCTTTATTTCTCTCATTTTAGTTAGCTTATACATGTCTCAATGAGGTGGTAATGATGTAATGGACTGATTACAAGTAATAATGACAAACAACCATGTTTGATTAACATTATATAAGGATCTATAAGCGATTGCAGAAAATTTGCTAGTTGTCAGCTACGTAACCCAATATTTCACCCTTAACCAGTGTTAGAAATGAATGACTGTAGAAATATGGACATTAAGAACAATCGAGAAGAAATAAAGTAAGTTCTTGCTTTATTTTTAAAAATAAATATGATAAATGATTTTCAACTCCATGTGTATTGTAGGGGATGACATACCCTTGTACAAAGGGCAGTATACAGCTCGTGGCGTCCGTAGGACAGTGTCAGCTGCTGGACTGGGGAAAGGAGGGGGCTTGTTGGAAAGGCCAACAATAGAGACGACTACCCTTGGATGTGAATCTGAGTTTGACTTGAGGTATTACTACAACTGTAAATTCATCATTGTTTTGCCTATCATGTTCTTCAGTTAGTGATAAAAATAAAACAAAGAGTATTCATTTTTTCATTTTGTAGAAGCTGTCAGTCTTGCTCGATGCCTCAAGTAATCATGAATTAGCGCTATGTCTTGATGCAAAACCTCACAATTGGAATGCATCTAATTACTGTCACGACTTCAGTGTCAATAGAATGACCGATGGTGGTATTGTAAAGTCACTTTCCATTAGTTCATTTAGAAAAATATTGTCATCTGATTTCTTATAGTTTCCTTCTGCTCCACAAAAATTCCAAAGTTGTGGTAACCTTTAACATGCACATGCCCTTAAATTGGGCATCTTTCTCATGGACAGAAACTTGAACTATTTTACACAGTTGTACCTTTTACATTCTAAAAATCCACTTTAAATGCATGCCCTGTAGGACTTGAAAGTTGAAATCCCTTTCACTATATCAAACTCCACAACAATGGTGAGGGTTATAATCATAATCTATAACATGATTTTTACGCATCCTCCTTTATTTCATTCTTCATGTCATTAATGTTAAAAATCCACATCACAATTTCTTTATGGTTTTGCAGGAAATCTAGGAAAATGTCACCACCATATCGGGTGGTGTTGCACAATGACGACTACAACAAGCGTGAGCATGTCTTTCAGGTCCTAATGAAGATCATATCAGGAATGACCCTCGACAATGCAGGGAACATCATGCAGAGGCACACAATAACGGTCTATCAGTAGTAATCATCTGTGCACAAGCTGATGCAGAGGAGCATTGCATGCAGCTGAGAGGCAATGGACTCTTGAGCTCGATCGAACCCGCAAGTGGGGGGTGTTGAAAACTCTAGGATATTAAACATATAGAATGCTGCTAATATGTACACAAAAGAATAAAACAAGCAAGTGGATTCTGCTTGGATTGAGATCATGCTGTTGACAATAGATGATACTACCAGATCACATGATAAAGAGAATGTGATGTTTAATATTTATATTTTTTGTACTTGGTATTCTTGTTTCTGATCTGATTCCTCTGATCTGATTCCTGGGATACTGGATACCACCTGTGGATATGTTGTGCGTGTTGCTGAAATCACCTGAATACATACACTATTCTGGTTTGCTGACAAACAATTATAGAAATTGTACTATTACTCGTTTTTCCTTTCTAAAAACAAATCTTTGGAACTGTAATTTTTACCTACAATTTGACCCTGTGACCACATTGGTTTGATACATAGAACAGATCTATGAAATGCAACCTGTATTTGTAGTTTTAATGGAAGTAGCAGGCTACATTCTAATGAAGGATTTTCTTAAAACAATCAAAGATATAAATTACAGTTTCTGACTATCAGCCAAGAAAATGGTATATATTTGTGAACAACAAGATATAAGTACACTTTTTGACCATCAGCCGAGAGGATAAGAAACTATTTGCTCAAAGATGAATGTCAATGTGTTCAGTATCACCAAATCACACAAAACAAATGCAAAGAGATTAACACAGAATGTCTAAGCCAATATCACCAAAATCCTAGAAAGCATTCTCAAATCACCAACATCCTAACAAAAAGGATGCAATTGATTGATTAAAACATCTATAACCACCTCAAAAAGCAAGAATTCTATAGGCCTAGTTGTTCAGTGTACAAACACAGTATCATTCCTCCTGCATGGTCTATCAGGAATAGTCCCTGTCTTATACTTAGAAGCTTCGTGCCTCGCCAACTCAGGCGGCGCCAAACTATTACTCTGTGTCAACATCTGCTTAAGATCATAAACACATCAGTATCCTGCAACGTAAGAAAAGTCGTCGCAACCCCAGTTTTTCCAGCTCTCCCAGTTCTTCCCATCCTATGAGTATACATATCAATACTATTTGACATCTCATAGTTTATAACATGAGCAACATCTGGGATATCAATGTCACACCATCGGTAGCCACTAGCACATTGAACCTTTTGTTTCTAAACCCTTCAAGACTTATCTCTCTCTGCTCTTGAGATTTTCCTCCATGTAATGTTGTAACCCTATAACCCGCCTTGTCTAAATCCTTGGCTCAATCATCTGCAGATTTCTTTGTGTTGCAGAACACAATGATTGTCTTATCACCAAGATCAGTAAGAAATCTCTGAAGACGCGAGAATTTCTCAGATTCTTTCAGCAAGATCACATTTTGGGTGATGAGATATGTAGTTTTTTCAGTAGTACCAATTGTAACCACAACAGGTTTCCTTAGGAACTTTCTTGCGAGCCTCTCAACAGCTGGTGGCATTGTCGCACTGAACATATAAGTAGTTCGATAAATCCTTTTCTCATCAAGCTCTTCATCCTCATTCTCAGGCTTCAAGTTGCATGAAGGCATGGCATCTAAAACACAACCACCTGTGGCTCAAAACCCATTTCAATCATTCTATCAGTTTCATCGAGAACAACATAGTTGCATTGATTAAGAACAACATATCATCTCTCCAAGCAATCAAGCAGCCTTCCTGGTGTAGCAATCACAATTTCGCACCCTTGTGTAATCTTAAACCCTTGATCCTCAATAGACTGACCACCAACAATCCAAACCACTTTAATCCCCAAATAATGTGCAAACTTCACAGTCTCATCCTCAATCTGCTGAGCTAATTCCCTCGTTAGTGCCATAACAACAGCATAAGGCCCTTCAGCTGCATTCTCTTCACTCATCGGTGGAAGCCTATTTATATAAGGAAGCATTGGAAGCACACATGCTGCAGCTTTTCCTGACCCAGTTTCTGCAATTCCAATCACATCTCTTTGCTGCAATCCCAGAGGAATTGCTGCCATTTGAATCGGCAATGGAGACTTATACTCAGCTTTCTCAACTGCTTTAAGAAGCTCAGTGCCAAGTTTACTCTCAGCCCAGTTCCTCATTGGCCTGGGAAGCTTTGAACCCTTATGAAATGTTGAAATCTTATCTGAAAATTCTCCAGTCTCATTCAGTCATCTCTTCGAGCTTCTTCTCTGACCAATGTCTATCAACTCTCATATCAAAAGCATCATAAAGATCAGCAGCTGCTTCCTTTTCCCTTCGAGCTGCAGCTTCTTCAGGCGTCTCGTCCAATCTCCCCTCTTTCTTTCAGATTTCATCACGTGTCTCTTTCTCTTGCATCACTGCCTGCTTCTTCTGCTCCCGTCGATCGATTCCGGTGAGAAACCCTCGGCCTAACAAGAGACGAGCTTCGTGAGAGTTTTGATACAGAGAATTCATGTCTCTAGAAGTGTCTTCGGTATTCTCCCAATCAAAAGAAAATCGAAACTTTTTGCTAGGCCTCATGACTCTCTTCTTAGGTTTCTTCGATCCGAGGTACTGCTCTTTGATGGCCTCCAGTTGTTTCTCTCGTTCACGCTCCACTTGGTTCTCAACCCTAGCTCGCTCACGTGACCGGGACTCATCGTCGCGTTCTTGTTCTCGCTCCCGATCCCTAGTTCGACATTCTCGTTCTCGATCACGATCACCACGGTCACGGTCACAGTCCCGATCGCGGTCTCGATCTCGGTCGCTGCGATCTCTGTCGCGGTCGTGGCGGTGAGAGGAGGAGGAACCGACAGCGTTGGATGAGGGAGGTTTGGAGGTGGAGCGAGAGAGGGACTTAAGGTGCTCGACGGAGAGGCGCTTCTGCTCGCCAATTACCTACTGGCGGCGCTAGAGGACGAGCTTCTCATGCTCGGCCTTTGAGCTGAAGACGGGCTTGAGATCGCCGGCGGGGGAGGATAAGGGTTCGGTGGCTGTGAGATCGTCGAAGGCCCTTCATGGTTTGTTTTCTAGGGTTTAGGGTCGCTTGGAGAGTGGCAGGTGGGGAAATTTCTATATAGAATTTTGCCCTAGAGAAAAAAATATTGCGAAAGGATAAAAAGAATAAACTGCAAACAAACCCCTCCCCTTCGTAATTAGAGGTTTCTTGATAGGAGCACTAGATAGACTATGTTGTAGATTAAGTCCCTAACAATCTGAGTTTAGCAGCTTGAGTCCTTTATTCGGCGGTAGAGTGGAGTTCCGAGTTATTGAGGAAACTTCTACAAGGGGTATTATGGATGGATAAGTTATGCAAATTGCAATTAGAGGGTGATTAGGGATTTGTGTTTTTTGGGTATGCATAAAATTGTAGTTTTTTTGTAAAAGAAAATTCTAATAGTACAGCTAAAACCATTTATTTTGTTTCTCTGGAAAAAAAAAACTTTTTATTTTGTTATCTATTTTATACGTAGAGATGATGTCTGATTAAGCCTTAAAGTCTCTTCAAGTACATAAAAATTCAGTTGCGATGAAATTTAAAGATTACAATATTGAAATATAACATTACACCTATAAGACAATGGATTTCTATTTTAAATTTATGCAGAGTGAAATATGAAGCTGGATTTGCTTCGATAATATCTCAAAACTTCTTTTCATTAAACAAAAATAGAGTTACAATTAGTTTTGAAGGTTACTTATTCTCTAGGTTATAAGATACGTTTACTAGTGGAAAAAAGTGAATTGTATTCAAATTTTATTCTAAACACATGTAATAAATAATATTTATTAGATGTTACGACTTTGAAAATATTCAAATATAGTACTGTGTTTTAACAAACTCTATAATTTATTTTGATAACTAGTATATTTGGATCAAAAGCTATTCCCACTAATAGTTTTCGCTAGTATAAACCTATGATGACACAATAGCTGCAAAACTATAATTAATCTCTCAATTCTTAACATTTTAGGGTGTGAATCTCAATTAACCACAATTGTAACATTTTCTGTGATTATGTACAAGGTTAAGATCTCTATAGTCTAAATGTAAATGTGCGCGAAAAAATTGCAGTTTCTCCTCGAGGAAGGACAAACAAACAAAGGAATGCATATTCTATCAGAACACTTTCGTAGAATGCGGTGATATCTATACTATTCATAAGAGTTAATTTGAAAGTATTAGTTATTCTATACTATTCATAAGGGTTAGTTTAAAATTTTTAGTTATTCTATATGCTATTCATAAGGGTTAAGTTGAAAATTGGTTTTCAGTTCCTACTTGCCCCCCGAGCTCGTTAATTTGTCCATTCATACCTCTTTAATTTTTTTAGTCTCATCTTACCTCTTAAACTATTAAATCCGTTCTTTGTTCTTCCTGAACTATTTTTAGTCTCATCTTATCCCTTGAACTATTAAATTCGTCCCTAGTTATCCTCTGAACTATCACTTTTGATACCAAATTACCACCTCCCTTATCTTAATTTTTGATTATTTTGAATGGATAAAATAATAATACAGATGGTAAGGTGGGACTGAAGTGATAGTTCAGGAGTAATGTGGGACTCAAAATAATAACACTTTAGGGTGTGTTTGGCAAGTTTGAAAATAATGTAGACTAGTTTTGAACTAGCTTCAATTGGCCTAGGTTATGCTAAACTACACTTTATTGAACTGGTTTTAACTTAAACCTAGTTTGGCTAATTTGTAGACTAGACAACCTTTTTGAACTAGTTCTCTTATAAGCCAAATGAGAGTTTGTTTATTTCTACCCTAGTTATGGAGCAAAAGTGGACTTTAAAAGAACTAGTTTTTATTTTCCATCTTTTTCATTTGCCAAACAAGAACTAATCTCATATAGACTCATTTTGTCTCAATTAAAACTGCTTTACCCTGTTTACGAAACATACACTTAGCTGTGCTTTCCTTTTTAAAATTAGAAGCGTCCAAATTCCCCAATAGGATCTTCTCAGTTGCTAACTATTGTTTGTTCACAAATCCCCCTCACAAAATAATTTTTATTCATTAACTCTTGCAAAATAAAACCCAGGATTGTTATTTGTAAAAACCGAAGTCGTACAAGTAGCAGTATCTATTTATATCTAAACGCCGCAGCTTTTTGTAGGGGCCTCTTCAGGGGTTAATCTCAAGACACACGCCTCTCTTTTCTCCTCCTCAATCCCAACCCCTGCTGCACAAAACCAAAACCCTAGAATCAAAATAGAGAGAGAAATTCCAGAGGAAAAAGATGTCGTCTTCATCGGCGAACATAATAGTTCTGCTGAGTTTAGGTATAGCGGGTATCGTGCTGATGACCCGCAAGCTGAAGCGAGCGGTGAAGCAGGATTTGGGGGCTTTTGTGCAGAGATTCGAGATTCTCCCGCCGCCGCCGCCGCCGCCGCCGAAGGCTCCTCATTCTTTGACTGGCCTCACTTTCGCCGTCGCCGACGTGTAAGTGACCTAGACTTTCCCGTTTCTTGTATAGTTTCGTATTATTTGTTAAAATTTGACAGCAGATTGCTTGGTTTCTTGAAATGTCTGATTCTTGACTCATTTTAGGATATTTATGATTCGTTATAGCTCGTATTCGAATCTTACCTTGTGTAGCTGCTGAGAGCTCTCTGAATTAGTTCAAATATCAGATTCGTGTGTGATTGTGTTCGAAGGCTTTTGTTCTGACTAAATTTATCTCTGGGGATAAATTTTTTGAGAGACACTGAGTTGTGTTTTGGTGTGTGGGAATTTGTTGCAGGATGGAAGTTCTAGAAGTTTGGAAATAGCATCACATGCAGAATCTTTAATGCATTCTTCAATTTTCTTTATCTGCTGGAAATGAATGTGTACACGTCGAATTACCTTGTTTTGGAGTCAATTTCTCTGAAAAATTAATCTAAAAACAAATTTTTTTCGAGTAATTTCCTGTTCATGACATCAACATGTGCTTTACAAATCCTTGCTTCGGTGTGTTGTTAAACATTGCTGTGATTGCTATGAGGCCTATAGCATAAAACTCTACACTGCGAAGCTTAGACACTGGATATGCTATTTGGTTTGGAGTCATGTTTTTGTTCTTCGTGCATGAAGCATATATTTCAAAATAATTATCTTCTAACTTATATCTTCTTTTGCTCCGCATCTTCCTTCAATTGATAAGAGGAGCTTTACCTCTTCACTTCCTAGCACTTCTATCACTATCAGCTTCCGTTTCATTACTAATCTTGGTCTTGATATTAAGACATCACTTCAAGTACCGAAAACATTAGTTACAACAAAATGTTCTAGTACTGACAATCATTAATTTTATTATCTGCAACATCTGGCAGCTTGATATTTGAGATAGGATGAATGTGTTTTAAACTAGCTTTCTTCTGTTAATCATAATCTTAGGGGGATTAAGATTTATCTATTTACATAGTTTATGCATTGTCTTCTTCTTGTTGTATTATATTCTTTTAAAGGTTATTCCTATGATCTAAGGTAAACTCTTGCTTCATGTACTGTGTTCATGCAACCTATGTTTGCTTCTACATTGTAGTTTTGCTAGACTTCTAAGTTGGCTTCACTTTTATCAGATTTGATATCGATGGATATATAACTGGGTTTGGCAATCCAGACTGGGCTAGAACACATGAACCTGCCTCACGAACATCCCCAGTGGTTTCTATACTCATAGAAAATGGTGCTACTTGTGTTGGGAAAACTGTCATTGATGACATGGCCTCCAGGTGACACTTAATGCTCTGTGCTAAATAACCACATCTTTTTTCATTTTGATAGAGTTAATAATATTGCTATGTAAACTGTTGTCAGTTTCTTGTAACCTTTTCTGTGATAATGTTAATGTTCCTATTACCTCATGTATATTTTGAGGCATAATAATCATGCTTTCTGTTTTTTTCATAAATATTTGTTTCATCACTGAGACATTTACATTGAACCCTAATATGTTCAGCATTAGTGGTGAAAATAAACATTTTGGAGCACCGACAAATCCTGCGGCTCCAGACCGAGTTCCTGGAGGATGTTCAAGTGGATCAGCTGCTGCTGTTGCTGGTGGTCTAGTAGATTTTTCATTGGGTGAGTTTCTGTTTTGTAATTCAATTGTTTTCCCACTGAATCCAACCTTTCCTTATATACGTATGTGTAATTTCAATAATCATTACGGGAGGAACTTACATAATGAAACTTGCTGTTTGCAATTTAACACTACATATTGTTACCGTTTCTCCATAGTTTTAAAGAATCTATAAAAAAATTTGGTCAAAAAGCTTGTGCAACGCATACCTAGATCTATAGCAGCTCCCATAGTGCTCTTTCTGGCATGAATTCTTGGTGATGAACCTCATAAAAGTATCAATATGTACCAGCATCAACCAAAACATTAAAATTTTTAGTTTTGGATGAGGGCTGTGTGGTCTTATTTGCAGTTGCTTGGAATTGTAGGGGGGGCTATATCAGTAGGAAGTATGCAAGGTCTGATTTCTTCATATATTGAGCTTCAGCTTCAACTGATTTGTGTATCTTTGAATTTTGAGTGTGTATACCTACGTGTATGGCGTTTATCTATGGGATTCGTGTGAATGTGTGTGCATGCACATATATTTCACCTGCACATTGTGTTTATGTGCATGTGTTATACTCTTTGTGCAAGTGGAACTCCTGCTATAGTGTCGGTGGGAGATCTTTTCCTTCTTGGGTCAGTGGGTTGGGGAAGGGTTTGTATGCTGATAATCGGCAGCAGGTAAATTTTGTAAATGGTAGTTTGCTCTAGAATAAGAGAAACATGACATTTATGATGTATTTTTATTTTAAAAAAAAGGCTAAAACCTGCACAAAATAGTGTGAACTCTTTACTGTTTAGTTGACATGCCCTGAGAAACAAAGACTGCTCAGAAGAGGCTTTTCAACTTAAAGATTTCCTACCACATTTTAGTTTCATGGGTTAAATAATCTTATGTATGATTGTGCTAGTACTTATAGAAGACTAGAAGTAACTTATTCTATGATGGCTGATATTTTGGATTTGATAGGCCTTGCCGTGATTCCATGTTAATAGTCTATGTATAGTTTATCCTGTTTTCGATATATCATTTAGTGCTTCATAGATCCTTCTCTATATGAACATCATGTACCATCCACTGATGGCAGACTGGCATATTAATATGTTTGACCTATATGTGATGTTTTGGCATTCATGATTTAAGTTTAATGCCATTGCTACTCCCAGAGTACTCCCTGCCAGGGAACAAGTGACAAATAAGGGTATTATTTGTAAATGGATCTTAACAATGCATAAAGACTGGTATCTACTAGTAGTCTAGGACCAAGGGTTTCACAAATACTAATCTTGTGGGCGATATTCATTTGCATGGTCTAAGACATGATCACAAGCATGAATTAGCATCTTTTGCTGTTAAGTGTTAACTACCATTATTGGTTAACGATCACATGATTTACAATAAGGTTATGTTATATGGTAAGCCTCTGGCATGCACACTTTAATGTAAGCCTCTGGCATGCCCACCCTTTCATGGTTGGTTTTGTGTGGCCGTGTTTTTAGTATTAATCACAACTCGTAGTATTATTACTATAGGTATGACGAACATAATGTGCAGGAGGTTATAACTAGCTAGATGACCCCAAAAATGAGTAGATTGGACTTCTCTAGTGCCTTTTCTCTCCTCTATGTGCCTCGGTCGATTTTCCTGCCCTTGTCACCCTTTTTTCTTTTATCCTCCTCTGTATCCTATTTCTCATACTTTACCTCCAATTTTACTTTGTTTTCCCTTGCTTCTTCATCCCACTCCTGGTTCTTCATCCTTGTAGCATTAATTCCTAGTTTGATATGGTTTTGTTCCATCATTGCACAACATACAATGGTCAGAACAGTTCTGTTAGTCTATTACATTGGGGGAATCTTCATCATTACATTTGAAGTAATTTCTTTCAGGCAATCATCCATCAGTTTTTTTATGATCTTGTTTCCTTGAGATATTAGGTTGTTAAGTTCAGAAAAGTCAATACAGTTACAGGTGGCGTTGTCATACATTTTCTACATTTATCAAGAGTTTTGTTTTAAGTACTTAATACAAAATTATTTTAACAGGAAGCAAATTTTTGGTGTCAATGTATTATGAGATGTTTTCTTAGTAAATGAAGCTAATGCACCAAAACTTCAAGCCAAGCATTTAAATTTCGATGAAAATGGTCTACTTTTATGCTCTAACTTTTCATTCTTTGTCTATTGAAATATGCAATTTATTTATGATGTTAGAACTAGAAGGAATGAGAACTCTCGGGTCTCCTGCTTCATTAATAAATAAGAGTCGCTGCATCATCATAATTACTCTGAGTTCTCTATTATGTACTGTGTCAGAAGCCGAGAAGCGTCATACAATCTTCATGTATGAAGTATGAACTAAGAAGCAAAAATTACTGTCATCTTATCCATTCATGTGAATCAAAGAAGGCGGCTAACTTCTAAAGCATGTCTTAATAGAGATTCGACCATTGGTAAAAGCAATGAAATTAGTTATATTTAGATACCTTTAAACAGGTTTTTATTTATATTTGATGGGATTATGATGTTCAAATATTTTAACTACCTTATTCCTTTTAAGTGCATACAAAAGAAGTTGGAGGTTGCTCCAGGACAAGAATAAGGCAAAATTTGTTGGCATGGTTTATGGCAATTATTTTTAATGGGTCAGCAAGGGTTATACGTGCCTAAGCAAGCTAGGACAAAAATCATGAAGGATACACTGGTGGTTAATTTGAATGAGGAGAACCCTTAACAGAAGTGTCGTGAAGAAAAGAATTCGTGTAGTCAATCCCAAAATTATGAATAAAGGCTTTGTTGTTGTTGACAATCTATTTGTATGCTAAGCTCATGCTTCTAATCTCATAGTTAAATCACCATTGTGATTCATATTTGTTTGGTGCAGGGGTATGCACTGATGTATTTTATCAAGATTGATCTTTGGTTGCATTTTCTATTAATGGGGATGTCTATTGTACGGATCATCTGTACCATAGTCCAAAAATTTGTCTTTCTGGAGTTTGAGCATGTGAAAAATGATTGGAAAATAACTGTCTTATGTTTTTTCCTTTAGCCAAAGTTATGCTATTTTTCTTTCTAGAAAATGGCGAAAATAATTATTCACCTTGAGTGTGTATGTAGGTATGGATACCATCGGTGGTGTGAGAATACCTGGAGGATTCTGTGGTATCTTTGGGTTCCGACCTTCACATGCAGCTGTCTCCAATATTGGTGTTCTTCCCGTCTCACCAAGTTTAGACGCTCCAGGTATGTGTTGAATTTTGTAACATTAGCACCCCCTGTTCTTGTCTTGCATATGATCCATGGAAAACACATCTATTGCATGTTATTTTTTGCCATATGGTCAATGCAGTCACTATCCTTGCATAGCAACATAGATATGGCTTTCCAATGCGGTTAATTTCTAAGTTGCACGGTACTGTTCAATTTATTAGCACACATTGATTTTTTACTGTGTTTATGCGTGAGTCAGTTTGAAATCAGAAAATCTGAAACCATAATTGAACAAAATTAGAGGGACATGCAACTGAAAGTCTTGCATAACATAATTTATTCAATAGGTATTGCATACTGCACACATGTTCACGAAAGAACATATTCAACAGGTATTGCACAAGGCACATCATGTGCATCAAAGCATGCATTCTAGGATACACTGCTGCAATAGAAATAAAACTCTGTCTGATTCCGTTCTCCATCAGCGACAAATGTCCTTTTGCTGTGCTTTTAGTTATAGTTCAGGTTTGGAACAGGAATTTTTGTTAAATACATCAAACAATTCAGCTAAGGTTCAGCCAGGCATAGGGGTGACACTGCTAACATGTTTTCCCAATTCTCTGAATAAGAATTTGTCTAGGAATATTGCAGGTGTTTTAGCAGCTCTCTAATATATCCGAGATTTATGATTAAGAAAACTTAAACTTTAAACTCTTATTTGTTTAAAATTAAAGAGCATTCTACCAATGTACATTGCACGCGTTATATTAAGTATTAACTTTGTATTAGCTACTGGCAGAATAAACTGTGTAAGAGATTAATGTAACTTATATCCTAAGACAGTACCACTGCCAAGCCAGAACCTGTAGGATACTTCGGATGTACTTCAGATCCAATCACTCTTCCGTTAGTAATATGGGCAGATCCAATACATCTGCATTAAATGTAGTATTCCTTGTACTATGTCCAACAACTTGTCTTTGTGCATGTTCATTTGTCTTCAGGTTTTGCTTTGATACTGATTGAAACATGGTGCTGTCCATAGTCACTAGTCTTTTATTTTGGTTTGCAGGATGGTTTGCAAAGGATGCTAGTATACTACGTCGTGTGGGGCATGTGGTTCTCCAACTTCCTCATTGTGAGCCTCGGAAGCCTAGGCAGGTTATTATAGCCGATGACTGTTTTCAGCTGTCAAAAATCCCCTCAACCAGGTTGACTCAGGTGGTTGTCAAGTCCGCGGGGAAAATATTTGGAAGTATGTATTTGTTTTTAGCATTTACATTTATAGGCCATTACTTATCAATTTTTAATTTTACCTTTTTTTCTGGGAAGAAGCTAGTTTTTTCCTCTGTTATTAATGTCAATTGATGACTTTAGGACAAGTTCTGAATCATTTAAATCTTGGAGACTATCTGCGCTCGAAAGTTACCAGCTTAAAAGAAATTCAAAATGGAAAATTGAATGGTGATCAAAGAATTTCTTTGTTAGCACAACTCGCAAATGCCATGCTAGCTCTTAACAAGTGAGTTCTCTCTGGAATTGTTGATAAGCCATGTGGGTTTGGTATAGCCCGTGCTTCCGGTATTTTTCATTAATGCTTGCTTTTGGTATGATTGGCTCTTTTCATGTACCTCTTAGTTGTAAATATTTTTTTTTGGAGAAAATTTTAGTTGTAAATATTGATTTAGTTATTATCTTATTGGATCTACGGGTATATTTTTTGTGTTTTTCTTATCATTTCAAAATCTACAATTTTACTTTTTAGTCTGTGAAAGTTTTGAGTTCTAACTTATAACATAGCTTGTGTTAAAGTATTGTTATGAATGAAAATGAAAACCGAATCAGTTGTTACCTACTCCTGTCATTCTATATTGGCTATTGAATGGCCAAACGGTTACCCGCTTCCAAATGAATACTGCAATGTTAAAGGAAAAGAGCACAGTACTCAGGAAGTGTGTGGAAGTTTGCAACATTGGCGTGTTTAAAATGGATCAGATTTCTTAACTGGAACCAATATAATGAATATGCAGACAAGGTTTAAAAGCTGACCGAAGTGTTTTTTCGATAAGTTATATCTTTGCTATTGTTGATCTAGGCTTCAGCTGTTTCCATATAATATATTTTCTACTACTTTCTGAAAATACAAAAATTTGGGCCATGTTCCAGATATAAGAAGATAGCTCCTGTACTTGTCTTCCTGATTTCTTGTACTTTAATCTTTATGACCGTTCCTTTCAATTTTTACAGCCGCGAGTTTAAGCATAATCACGAGGAGTGGATCAGCTCTGGTAATGTTGCAGTAGATCCTTATGTATCAGCACTTGCAAGTGACTCATCTGAAGCTACTGATGAGCATATGGCCTACTGCCACTCTGCAAGAAATGAAGCACGCTCTGCTCTCAATTCCCTTTTGAAGGTATTTATTAGCTTTTCTCTTATTCCTATTTGTAAGCAGTGGCGAAAATTTATTGCTTAACATTTATATCTTGATCATTTTTGTACAATTTTACTTGGGATTTCCTAATTTACCATGTAATCTCGGTGTTTAATTAGTAGCTGTTAGATTCTCTATTGTCATCCAACTTCAACCTCTTCAGAATGAGTGGGTTTTGGCTCTCTTTATTTAAGTCTTGTATGTATGCTTTGCTCAAGCTGTGATCTTTCAACTTGTTTGTTTACTTCCTATGTTGACCTTCAATGGATGTGGCAAGTTGCCCTGAAATGAACCTGGGTTTATGGTTGTAATCTTGTAGGCTTACAACTATCTTTTTTATTTTGTTTGTAGCTCAGGTTTCTCCAAATATTTGGACATGGATTTATATAATACTCAACATTATTATTTTTGGCGATAGAGTACAATCCAAGTGCACAATACATGTGTCACATTCTCTTCTAGTGACTATACTATGTCTTTGTTCAGTTTGTTGAGTTCCTATGATTATTTCATAGGGTAATTATTATGAAACCCCCTCCGTGTTTGCCCACATATTAGGAAACCCCCTAACTTTATTTTTTTGATTACAAAACCCCCTCCTGTTAACTAGACTGGTAAGAATCAGTTAAAACATCATGTGCAAGTCACATGCGTCGTTATATCTCAAACTACCCTCTTCTTCTTCCTTTCTTGATATAGTTTCATTTTCTCTCTTTTCATTATGTGTTATTTCTCTCATTTCACTTAAAAAGTGAATGTTCTAAATGAAATACTTGAATGTCTCTAGCAAAGTCTTGAGCTCCGAGTAAAGATGCAGACCAAAAACTACATGAGCCACAGTCATTATGCATCTTGCAAACCAGAAAACCCATTAATCATAATATGATTAAGCTCATCCTTCGATGCCTGATAATAGACATGTACCACATTTGGATTCCCCTCAAGCCTTGTTGTCATAGCACCATGAGCATCCTAAAAGCTTTGAGCTGAACTTTTCCCATGGGAGAACAATGAAAGCTTTATCTGCATCAACAACCATAAACTTCTATGAGAGGGCACCGATGCTCAAATAGAAACAATGTTTCAATAGTATATACTCTGTTTGCTTCTTCATTGAACTTAAGCACATCCCATTTAAATTTTGATTGTCAGAGAGAGGAAGTGATATATGAAGAGAAGAGAAAGGGAACCTAGAATGAATTGAGTACTTCTGTCATCAAGAGGAAGAAGAAGGGGATAACTCTGGAATACAATAATGCATGTGACTTGCACATGCTATTTCTAATGGATCTTAACAGATTAGTTAACGGGAGGGGGTTTTGTAATAGAAAAATAACGTGAGGGGGTTTCCTAATAAGTGGCCAAACTTGAAGGGGGTTTCATAATAATTACCTTATTTCATATAGAAAGGACTATGCACATAATTTATTTTACATATTTATGTAATTTGTTAGCTAGTAATTAGGCCTTCATGGTCGAAGAATGAACATAAATCCTTTATACTAACTCTGTAGAAATTTAGCAGCTTGGATTAGGCTTGTATGAGATTCACGAATATGTTAAGCAAGCATTCTGAAACACACTGACGAATATAATTTGCCAAGGGATATTGTTTTCCGGTAATTGACTTCTCTTCTGTTAAATACTTGTCATACAAGTTGCGTTTTAAGTTTAAGCAAACTGGAAACTGTTCTATATAATTTGGACATTCGAACCAGCAGAAATAAAACATACATTAAGTAGCACTTATTTCTAAACCTATTAGTTCTTTACGATGCATACATTAAAATCATCTAGGTTATTTAATGCATTTTTTGTCAAATCTATAAAAAAGATTTATGACCTGTTTTGGCAGTGACATCAATGCTCACTGTCTTTTGGTACCAAATACCAACCAACGAAACTATGGAGAAGAGCATTGCTTGCGGCTGATAATAGACCTTAGCAGGCAATTCAACCTCATGACAACAGTAGTCCCATTTAGTACAACTAAGCAGGTGATGTTTAGGGCAACCACCCTTATTAATGTAGTTTAAGCTCTTGCAACCAAGCAGCCACTCACCAACCACTGTATTTAGGGGGGCAAAAGAGTCTGAAAGGAGTCTTGAAGACGATAGACTTGCTATATACCTGTATTAGTCTCGAGACAGACGGGGAAAAGAACTTCCAAAGCAACATTCTCTTTCGGGTAATTGATTGTTCTATAGTTGCATGGCTGTTAGGTAATCTATGTTTTGGTTTCTCCTAGATATTTTCTGATGCAACATAAAAAGCAGTTAACCTTATATGCCAAATAAACAATGATATCTATAAATGATTACAGATCATGCCTATAGGTACTTTCTTGTTCTGCTTGAAAAACCTCCATCTATGTGCTTAATCTGGTTGTTCAAGTGCCTAAATTAGGTGAAGAGTCCATATGCAAGGGGATGACTTTTTATTTGGGTATTGTTCTTGCTTAACTGTACACAGTGTTGCAGATCTTTAAAGATATAATGAGATGCATGTTGTACTTAACAAAGAAGAGTTAGTTCAATCCAATGATTGCATGAAATTAAAAAAAAATAAAAAGGTCTAGGGGATTTTGAGAATTTATGTAATTTGGATCATTTGCTTTATATGTGGTTTGATTTTTAATTGGATGCACTGGTTTTGAACCTAATTCGAAAGGCATTATGTAGTTTTGCTCCTCTACTTATAAAGTGCTTTGAGTTGAATGCAATTTGCTATAGCAACGCTATCATTTGCCATCTTTTTTTATGGAGAATTTACAAGGTTCCTTGGTAGCTGAAGCTGGCTCTTTTTTTTTTTATTTGTGGCTAGCCCCTTTCTTTTCCTATAGGGAGTGTGAATGTCAGGTTGACAGTTGGCCCTAAAATTTTGTCAAATCTTTAAAGGAACCTTGTTCTCCATTTTGATGGGAAATAACTTAAAAGTATGCAGAAATTTAGCAGGATCCCTATTCCAAAGATATCAACCGTGGCACTTCTTGGATATATATGGATGCTTTCTGGGCTTTTCTCTACTCATTCCTTAAATTTACCCATTTTACTAACTATAAGAATTAGAAACTGAACGTCAATTATACACTGTCCCTTTACTCCTAAGAGAAAGTAAATTGAAGGTAATTTAGAAAAATAAAATATTAAAATGTAGCAGGAATGGTACATGGAAGGTTTTTCTTGCTATGAAAAAGATTTAAGGTCTTTGTTTCGGTTCAGTGCAACTGTAATAAACACCAAAATTGTTGACCACTTGAGTTGTACATGATGGTCCAACACAAATATATTAAAAGCAAGTAAATTTTTTTGAATATCTGAATAAAAAAATCCTATGCTTTTAAGTTTTTAGTGGAAAGATCTTATTTTTATTAAACTCTAAATCCTCATGATCTAACCAGTACTTATTTCTTGTCGGCTATTTGTAGGACGATGGAATTCTTGTCCTCCCAACAGTCTTAGGACCTCCTCCAAAACTTAATGGAAAGGAAATTCTGTCCGCAGATTACCGGACGCGAACTTTATGTTTATTAGCTATTGCAAGCATGTCAGGTTGCTGTCAGGTATTGAAATATTGTTTGGCAACTTGACTTTTTTTTTATAATGTTGTCTTCCAGTGCATCAGCAGTTCAATCGGACTGTAAAGAGTCGTATTATTTGCAAAATTTCCTGTTTATAATATATAAACCTTTTGCAGGTGACCATTCCCTTAGGTGTACATGACAAGCTTCCTGTTTCTGTGTCATTTATTGCAAGGCAAGGACGTGATCACTTCTTATTAGATACTGTCCATGCCATATATCCATCACTTCAGGAACAGGTAGATATCGCCATGAAATCCAACATTTCAAATGGTAGCATCAGCAAAGAAGAATCTGCAGACACTGCAAAAGAGAAGGTCGGTTTGTTTTTTCACATATTTAAGTCAGTTCTTTTTCACATATTTAAGTCTAAACTTATTTGGCAGTTCTTCTATTTCTTTTCTGCTAGTAATTGTTATATTCTTTCACCATCCATTATATTGCTGAGTACTCCGATTGCATGGAATTTGGTCGTTTTCTTTGTTCTTCTTCTTCTATTTTATTTATTTATTTATTTATATGTTCGGTCATACTTACAAGATCTCTATATATATGTGATGGTAAAGGGTTGCAGCTGGCTGCTTCTTTTTTTCTTCAATAACGAGGCTATCTGGGCTTCGTTGATCTTGAGCTTATGAAGTTAAATTTTCATGAGCATTAATTCTTAGAATTTGATTTGATTTAATGAACTTTTATTTGATGTATGTTGGCACATACTGGGGTCGAGTTTAGATTAATTTATTTGAGTGTTGGTGGAGCATATTGTTTGCACATAGTCTGAGCATAATCATGGTTTTTATTACATGTACTTTGAGAATGTTTCTTGAAAATTTTAATCATTTTCCTTCATATCTTCCTGTAGAAGTTTTGGCAGCTGCATCGTTGATTCACCTTAATCTCTTTTGAATCCTTATCTGATATGTGATATAATATTCCTGATTTTAGTACTTGGCCTTTTACAGGGGAACATAGCTTACAAAGAGAAACAGTGGCAGAAAGCAATTAATCTATATACTGAAGCCATAAAACTGAATGAAAAGAACGCCACATACTACAGTAATAGGGCTGCTGCTTATTTGGAGCTGGGAGGGTACTTTTCCAAATTTTCTGTTAAACCTTTGGTTTCATTAATTGTTCTCTGCATATATTCTGATTTCATTTTGTTTGATTCAGTTACCTTCAAGCTGAAGCTGATTGCAACAAAGCTATAAGCATTGACAAAAAGGTTAGTTCCCCTAATGGTTAAAGTGTGACACCATCAAAATTTATGTTCTAGTGTTTCTTCAGTTATTTGTCAGACTAATTTTCTTAATTTTGTTTCTAGAAACTAATTTATGAGATGATATGTGTTCCCCGGCTAATAGAATAAAGTAATAACCCTTTATTTTATTTATTAGTTGAAGTGCTCAACTATGTCTAGAGTACACCATGTGGCAATATATTTGAGTACAGCATTCTAGAATGTAACAACTATGTTATAAATGCACATTTGTGGTCACCACCTCAAACTCTTGATGGGTAAAAAAGAGCTTTTTAGAGTGTAAGTATGCGAGTCTGATGGAAATTTGTAAGCTGTAATGCATAAGAGGGTCTTTGTGGGGAGCTTATTTTTGGTCAAAACAACTTTTAAGGTAACTTTCCATATCTACGTGTTTGGTAAGACGCCAAATAAGCTAGCTTTTAAGTCCCATTTTGAAAAAGTTGGGGTCTCCCCAACTTTGATAAACTAGCTTATATGATCATGTAAGAGCATGTTTGGGAACTTTTAATAGTAGAGTATTTTCTTCCCGTCTTTAGTCAAACTTCATGGCTTATAATCCACTAAAAAATAAGCTAGGCTACCCTAGCTTATTTTTTAGTGGATTATAATTCAAAATAAGCTACTTGCCAAATATCTCAAAGTGGCTTATAAGCCACAAAATTGGCTTATACGCCACTGACCATTTGCCAAACATGCTCTTAAGCTATGTTTGACCAAGCAAATGACTATTCTATCCATGCAGGTTTTATAGAATTTTTATCATAAAAGCAAAAGCCGCCAAATAGTGGCATAGCTTATAAGCTTCAGAAATTAGCCCTAACTTATTGTTTTAGTTGATTATAATCCACTAAAAAATAAGCTAGGGTACCCTAGCTTATTCTTTTAGTGGATTATAATTCAAAATAAGCTACTTGCCAAACATCTCAAAGTGGCTTATAAGCCACAAAATTGGCTTGTACGCCACTTTGACCATTTGCCAAACATGCTCTTAAGCTATGTTTGACCAAGCAAATAACTATTCTATCCATGCAGTTTTTATAGAATTTTTATCATAAAAGCCAAAAGCCGCCAACTAGTGGCATAGCTTATAAGCTTCAGAAAATATGCCCTCTCAAACACCTTCTAAGTCATCCATGTAGTCAGTTGGTAATGATCTCAGTGTTCTATAAGTGGAAAACCAGTTTAAGCAATCAGCAAGAAGCTCTGGCCTGGTATATAGAATCACTTAAGCTGATTTCTCAAATATTGCTGTATACTTGGCTTCAGTACCCACTTGAAGATACTTGGTCCATGATTTTACTGTGGTGGCACTTAAAGTTGACCGATATTAAGTAAAACTTACCAAGCGGGAATTTATCACTTAGTTGATTGGCCAAAGTGAAGTCAACAACCTGGTAAGTGTGAGAGAATGATCTAAAATCTAATATGAGTCCATCATCGAACTAATCAATAAATGCATCAAATTTTGTTTTAAATTTTACGCGCTGGAAGTCTCATTCCTAGTTACTGCCCTTTCTCCCGAAAAAATGAATACAAATAAGTGGAGGTTCTAAAGACATAGATAGTTCGGAAGGCTGAAGCTCCTTTTGCATTGTCTACTTTCATTTTACTGCTTCGCCCGGTGATGATGCTTTGCCCTATGTGGATGTGGGAGCTAGGAGAGAGTAAAGTGTCGTTCTTGCTCCTAACTCTCCTATATAGCACATTTCCCTGGCAACAGAATGAGTAGCCCATGTGAAAAACAATTAGCGGAAACTTAAAAGTGCATATTGCATCATCCAGATGGATGCCCACCGCCCCCCCCCCCCCCCAAAACAAAAAAAAAAAAGAAAAAGAACTCTTCCCGTGCAAAAGGTTTCTATAACTGCATTTTTTTGGAGGATTTAAGGTCCCACCTGTTGATCTCTGACCTCCCTCCCAAAGGCTGAAGCTCCAAATTCCTATCCCTTTTGCAAAGGGAGCCTTAAGGCTTGTGATGTTGCAAGTTCCCTGTAAATTCATACACGGGGATTACATGAGGACACTGGACGATTAACATAGTGATTGAAGCTAACACAGGATCATCATCATGTCAGAAGTGGGTCACAATGAAGTCATTTCAGCTGAAGTAGTGGGACATCAGCTGAGCAAATATCACATGTTAATGGAAGGGCAGAATGAGAAGTTGGCATCAGAGACTAGGAGGGTACGATAAAGGATGAAGAGACTTCCTTCAGATATAAATATTAGACACACGTCGAGCCTCAAGAATTATGCTGAAAAGGTATAGGTTTCTATCCACTGAAATGGACTAGAGGAGAAAATGGTCATCCTATCTGAAAGCAACTAGACAGGTCAGGAGTTAATCAGCAATAAAGAACAGGATTTAATTGGCTGTTTGGTTTTGTGCAAAAATAAATTGCAGCAACAAATTTTTCATGCAACATTTGTTGCAGGTAATCAACTTCAAATTCGCTGTTTGGATGTTTGTAATTGTATTCTAGAAACTGTATTTCCAATGCAAAGTCAGTGTTTGGTTGAAAATAGTTAGTGCGAAAGCTACATAAGTTTGCCATATAAGGAAACTTTGGTGGGGGTAGTTTTCTATTTGGATTAAAAAGATTTTTTTGATGAGGTGGAATTTATATTTATTTTTTAGTTTCCTTTTTTGAATCATGTAGCTTTTCCTCCCACCAAATTGGCCGTAGCATTTGTTACAAGTTTTTTCTACAAAATGCAAGTCCATTTACCTTTATTAATTACAAAATTGTAAATCAAACAATGTATTTACAAATCCGGTTGCTCTATTTACACTCACCACTCTATCTCCCTCCAACCAAACAACACCTACACAACTTTGTCCTCTGGTGTTGCTTTTACCTCGGGAAACAAATATTATAATGCATGAGCTAAAGCTGTGTTCTTGCAAAGGAACTTAAGAATACATATATCTAGTCAACCTTTAGCGGCGTCATCATGTACAATTGTTCGCATCAAAAATCTTTTCCCATATAATGGTGGAAGGGAATTCTGATTAAAGATACAGATGACTGTCAGAATTCGGCTGAAATTGAGAGATGAGTATGCATAACATGACAGTTCACAGCCACATGGTTCAAGTTGGAGATGCTAAAAGAGAAATAAGGGTATTATCGCAGAACTTTTTGAACTGTTGAACAACGTATAAGTTCAACAAGTGTTGAATTAAAGAAGGAAACAAATATTATAATTGCAGAACGGGTAATTTTGAGGGTATAAAATAGCCATAAAGAGACTCCCTTGAGAGATTCAGGTACATTAGACTTAATGACCTTCGACTTTCGTCTACTTTGCAAATTATACCTGTTTTGTATTAGTCTTCTGCCATGATATATGCTTCACCATACTATCATGTGTGGTATTGGAGGTTCTGGGGATTTTATTGGTTATTACCCTTGACCACAAAATGGACACTAAAATGATGCCTTGTACATTACAGAAGTTAATATTGTCATGTTTTTGCTGCAACCCTTCGTTTTTTGTTATAATGCCATCTTAACTATTGTGTTTTTTTTTTTCTCTCTCCTTTTTCTAGAATGTAAAATCTTTCTTAAGAAGAGGAACTGCAAGGGAGATGCTGGGCTATTACAAAGAGGCAATGGAAGGTACGAGTGAGTGATTAGGTTTATGGGCATGAACATGTGCACACTTGTGCATATTTCATGTCACGATGCACGGGGAGGCTATTTGGGGTTGTCTTAGTGCATGCATACATTTCATTTCAGAAATTTGGTTGATCATTGGTTTACTTATTATGTGCTTGCAGATTTTAGGTATGCTCTTGTTTTGGAACCGACCAACAAGACAGCAAACCTTGCTATTAATAGAATAAAGAAATTTGTCCAGTAGATGAACTATACTACATTGATAACAGAGTTGCAAGTTACAAGTTGGTTCTACCCTGTACGAGGTCTGGTTTTGAAACAAAAGCTGATCGAGTCACGCAGGTATCATGTTGAGATGATTCAGGACTTGGCCATCCGCTCTTTAGGTCTCACCAGCATCAAGATTTTGCTTCTGGTGGCCAATGGCCTTAATACGGCATCGGCTGAACTACAACATCAGACGTCCTTCTTGATCTTGTTTCTCCAAAGAATATATTGGTAGTAGAATAAACATAACCATTCTTGCTACATAGTTCATGGCAACTTCCAGTTTGTAACAATATCTTGTATGAGCCTTGCATTCTTGTTCTTGCTGTTGCGGTTTTTTTGGGCATGAGCGATGATTATTTGTGCAAGTTGTAGTTCGACAAATATACGGTTATAGATGAATGGTCTTTGCCAAATGCCAAGTATATCCCGTGCTTATCTTAGAAGTACATCACTTGCTTATCTTGGTATGTGTAGTCATTTGAAGTTTCATCAGTTTTCTTTTCTCAGTATCTACTATGATCCACTAGATTTCCTTATGTAGTCTCCTTGGAATGTCACTGTTGCTATCTTGTTGTGTTAATTTTGTATCGGTTGCTAATTGTGTGGACTCTAAAGGTTGTTAGCTCCACCTTCCAACTGGCATCTTGGTCTTTTAAAATATTTGCTCAATACTTCTTGAAAATTTTTTCTTAAGATTAGTCTTCGCAAGCAAAGTCGGATGAGGAAAGACTTAGATAATGTTGATTATGACGATGACAATTCGTAGTGCAAATTTGAGCTGATGGTGACATTTTTATGTGGCTAAACGATTTCTTGATGGTGATATGGGCTTTCGCACAAAGATCTGGTGGAGGTTGTGATTTCACATCGACGTAGAGTTCGATTGAGATCGACTGGTCGTTGAGCTGCCGGAAAAATCTACAGTTCAATTTTGACTTGGCTTCTTGAGGATAAAGAACTGAAGAGTAGATGATACTCTGCAATCAGTGGATTGGGATGAATATCTACCAGCCTCTCTTATCCTAGGATTGTGTTTGGAGCGTGGGCTCCATACTCAGCTTGCAAGTTGTAGTTTCAAAGTGGTATTCATCTTCTTTACATTGTTGAAAGGAAAAGCTAGTGTTATCTTTTTCTCAAAGGGTTGTGAACTGAGACCACCAAAATCCAAAGGGGGAAAAGAGAAAACAAGTAGGCTTTGAGATGTGTGGACCTCTGAGCTGTGGATTTATGCATGCATGTATTATGTTTGGTATCCTCCAATGATCACATATTAACATGATCTTCCACCTTGGACCTGCTGGTGCTTGAGTGTATTATTGAGTTTGAACACAGCTGGGATGAGTATAAGTATTTCTTTAGTGAAGGTGGTCTTAATTATTTCTTTAGTGTGAACATGGCCAAGATGTTGCTTTTAAGGAGAGGAAATTAAACTAATACGCTGTTGAGGCGTTGGTTAAGCTGCAGAGACGCAGAATATTCTACTAAAAATTTTCATCGAGCTTGGGAGGGACAAGTAAAATTTTCTATGCGTTGTCTCTGGTGAAAAAAAATAATGACTTCTTTTAAATTTACACTGCATAGGATTCTTGGGACAAGCAAAAACAAGTTTAGTATGTGAAAAAAAAAATGAGACATGGATTCAAGTCGGGTGATTGTTGACCGTGCGGAGAGAGAGCTGTACTCATTGTATCAATGTATGGCTTAAGGCCTTCAAGTATGCACTGTTGCCGTGGTAGGGCACAAAACTGAACAGGGTTTACCCTTTTCTGCTGCTGTAGATGATGTAGCAATTTTATGTCCTCAATTTTCATCCTGTTCATCTGCGCCAGAATCCATATGTACGTATGGTCATACTAAGTTTACAAAGCTGCAAGTTTCTAACCTGAAGAATTTGAAATTGAAATCCTAGCCTTATCTCTGAATAAGGGTGCACTTGTAAGGAGAAGACTTAACTAATGTCATTAGATTTAACCTTTGTATATGGATAGGGTAGTTTTAAGGGTTAATTGCGGATAGATCCTTTGTACTATAGCCTAAGTACGGATAGACCCGCGAATCAACTTTCTGTGACTCTTTTAACTAAGAGTGGAAAAAATTAACTTAGGGGTCTATCCGCACTTGGACAAATAGTACAGGGCTTATCCACACCAATAGAATCACTGGGAATCCATAGGCAATTGGGCAGATGGGCAATAGTACAAGGGTCTTATACACAATTCATCCTGTATTTAAAGGTTCCTAATTACTTACTAATGAGTGTTATTTGGTAAATTTTTGCACTACAGTTCTGGCTTTTGGGTAAGTATGTCAATTATGTTTGGATTATTTAAACCAGTAATCTCAAGTCTCATTATTTTGAAATACCTTGCATTATCCACGTCCTTTATATCTGAGACAATCACTTCTAGCTCTTTCTAGCGATCCAAATGTTCCCAAGTCCTGAACAAAATTTAAAAAATTACATTTGTAAACCGTTTCAATATGGACAGCTGCTCTCTCCGATGATTGTAAAACGTACAATAACTTGATGAAATCTTATTTACTGTCTACACGTTTTTAACTTACGATGGACAGTATGAGCTCTTCGATTTTTTAATGCAATATCTTGAAATAATTTAGTCTTAAAACGTCCCCTTGAAGTAGTCTTGGACCCCTAGTGTGCCTCTAATAGATAATTGTTAAGTTTTTTTTGTGGATGATCTTATTCTAGGTATTTTCAGTAATTTTAAAAATTAGATTTGTTGTTTTTCCAAAAATGAACAAAAGGACAGTCACAAGTGAAGAATCTGGACACTAAATCAACAACTCCACCCAATTCAGCCAAAAAACATCCAGGCTAGAGAAAATTCCCTTGGTTAACCAAGAACATAATGGACTACATAAATTTGAGGTGTTCATTTTTCAAGTATATATCCTCCAATTTTTCATTGCTAAATCTAATCACTACATTTCCCTAGGTGATGATCACACTACTAAAGCTCACAAAAGAATGATGGGTGAAAAAGTGGGAGCCAAAGCTTTCATTATAACAGATGAATGCATGCACTGGATCTTTCAGAGCAGAAAGCAATTCATGTGAAAGAGAGAGTTGCAAAAGTTTTATGCTAAATCTTGAAATGGTATATAAATTTCTACCAACATTATCATCTATTTTGGATCAATCTCTATTTATGCTTAGTTTGCTGCTGATGCACATGGAAGCTGGGCAAAAAAGCTCTGGCACGTTCAAAAATAGTGCAGCAGCTACTTGTACCAATTTCATATGGTACCTCTTATACCTACCAATCAAGAGTTCTAAGTCTCAACAACTAATTTAAGAGATTATGTAGCTGGTATTACGTAGAATTTTATTATTAAAAGAATATTGATTGATGTAAGCCCTGAATTTTATAGGAAATTGTATGTTAAATCTCCTTCAATGTTGGTGGTAGGTATGTGATTGTACTTCGGAAAGCTTACAGTTTAGAGCTCTGCTTCCAACTCAGAGGGAGATTCCTACCAAATTTTAAGAGATTAAATATTGAATTGTATTGTTTTTGGGCTATTGGAGTAATAGATGGCGCTTCATGAATTTGTTTTGCTTAGATAATTCCAAGGGACTAAGTTTGGCGCAATCATGACTCTAGAATCTTTATTTTCGAATACCCAAGGTAACCTACTGAGAGTGCAATCCGTGTTTTTCTTTTGAAATTTTATTGAATTTGAACATTAATGTAAATTATTATTAGTATTGATATAAGAAATGTGGTGAAATTGTCATGCGGCAAGATTCAAATAGTAAAACTTAGATAAGATGATGACAAAAATGTTAGTATTGCTAGAGTTAGAAACGAGAATTTTCTTTCAAGAATCCAACCTAGCTTGTAGAGGAATGTATTGCTCTAATGATCGGACGGTGTGCTCATAGAAATACATCACTGTTTTTAACTTTTTGGAGCTATGGACAGAAGTTCATGATTTTGCTTTCTTATTGGGGGTTATTGGTTGAGGATTGTTGACTTGGACTCGGACTTTTTATTGGATTTTAATTTAGGGTGTTATTCGTTTTGGACTAAATTTTGGATTTAAATTTAAGGTGTTATTGGTTTAGGACTAGGATTCGAATTTGAATTTAATGTGTTATTGGTTTAGGATTAGGATTTGGATTTGAATTTAACGTGTTATTGGTTTGGTACTAGGATTTGGATTTGCATTTAAGATGTTATTGGTTGTTTAGAATTGTTACTAGGACTAGGATTTCAAAATCCACACTTCATCCCAACTCTATAGTTTTTAATGAAATTTTTTTAATAGAAAGTCCAAGTTAAAATTGATGGATTCTGATGTTACTATGTGGATTTCCTCTCTCCTCTTCTCTTTACTTATTTAAATATTTAATATATTTCAAAATAAATATATTTAATTTTACAATATTCCATATTTCTATACTAACATTGAATGCATTTAATTTTAAAATATTTTAATCAAATTTATTTAATTCATTTAAAATGAAATACTTAATATATTTAATATTTAATATTAACTTAGATATGTTCATTATTTAACATTTCTTAAATATATAAATATTTAATATTTAATACTATATTACATACATTTCGTTTGAACTGTTTAAATGAATTACACGATGTATTTAGTTTTGTTGTCATCATCCATTAATCAAAATTAGAGTGGTTTTCAAATTAATATTTTTGTTAATGATTACTATTCAATATAATAATTTAATTTAAAATTCCTAATGTAAATAATCCACAAATCTAAAATTTAGTCTGAGAATCCGACCCTCAGTGTATGAATCCAAATCAAAAGTTCAAGAATCCAAATCAAAAGTTTAAGAATTTTACTCACAAAAATCAAAATCCAATCTAAAAATCCAGGGCTCTAACGATAAAATCCGAGTCTATGTCCCAATCCAAGAATGTCGGATTCATGAATAATTGTCCGAGTCTAAATCAACAATCCGGAACGAATAACACCCCCTTAGTTAATTCAAATGGCCTAAGCATCGTGGCGAATTGCCTTAAAAATCTTCTTTTCGAATTTCCAACAATAACCCTGGGAGAGTGTATTTAATTTTTGAAAATTACAGAAAATTACAGTGATTTTCTTACCTTTCAAGAAAATAGGATTTTTAATTACCATTTTGTGCTTCTTTCTAAATTTTATATAAAGTTACCATAAATGACATATGAGACTAATTTCATCCATAAACTACCACACTAGGGGGTGTTTGGCAAAATGAAAGTGAATTGAAAGGGTGAAAGTCACTTTTTTTTACAAGCGAGACAATGTATCCACGTGAGCATACAAGTGAAATACAATGTTTATTTGTAAAATAAATAATTAGTGAAAGTGAAAAATTAAAGATGATGTGGCAATTTATTTATTTATTTATTAAATCAATTTCTAAATCATTTCCAAAGTAGTTAGATTATTTGTTGCCATTGTTAACCTATTTTATCTAAATTAAAAGTTTATTATTCTTATCCTTGACTAAAAGTTTATTATATCAATTCATGTGCATGTTAGTTTTAGGCATAATGGATACACGAGTCTATTAAAAAAATATAAAAAATATCGACCACATGTGTTATAAAAAAAATTCAATGATGCCTTTGTTATCCCTGAATTGCCGAGATAATGCGGAAGGAAGAAAGCTAACGGAGTAAAATAATAATAATAAATTTGGTTATGGTAAAAAAAAATTAATATAGTATTTTAATTAGGAGTGGTCCCCACTTTTCTCACTTTCATCTGACTTCAGCACTTTTTTAGGGTAACTTAAACCTGCATTAAATCTGACGTGGATTCTTTTTGACATTTCACTTTCATAACCACTTACAATTAAACAAACACCCGAAGTGTTAAATGCATTTCACTTTCTCACTTTCATCTCTCACTTTCATACAAACAAACACCCCCTAAGTCACTACATATATTTGCTAATGGTGAGCTAATGCGATATACTTATGAAGAGTTAAAACAATACATATCTAAGAAAGTTATAGTCTCCCAACAATCCTCATATTGGATATTCCATCCCCAAATCAACATCATTAACTAATCTAGATATGCTAGTGGGTAATAACTTCATCATTTGCTCCTGTAGATTTTGATAAGGCTCGGAATAGTAACTACAACATTATTTAATCACTCTCAACTGAACATCAATCTCCATCATAATCAACTAGTTTCCTTGAAGATTAGTACAATTTAACTTAGTAATAACAATGCAATTTTATATAATAAATGTAACATCAATCCTACCACTTGGAATATATTCTAGTAGTTTCGATGTTTTTTCTTGTGAGGAACTGATATCAATTAAATGATTGAATATCTGGTGACTACGACTCAGCAGATGGAGATAGCATGTTTAATACAGGTATGAGTATTGATTAGTTTCAGGTTGGATCGTTTATATGAGTACCTTAATTTATTAAATTCGAAATCACTCATACTAAAGTTATGAAAAAGGGTAAATTTCATAAAACCTTTAAGTTTTGGTCGTTTCTGAGATAACCCCTCTTAGGTTTAAAAATGACAAGGCAATTTTTGAGATAAATGCTTTAAAGTTTAAAAGCATCAATGAGCCCACATTAAGTTTTGTCAAATAAATCTCCTCAACTAACCCCATTAGATCTGACTGTGCACGTGAAATCACGTGCTTCCAGATGACCCAAAATGTCCTTAATGGAAAGCACCCTTTCATATTCTTTTCAATCGTTTTAAAGATAAATTTCGAAAAAAAACCCCTTAAGTTAGAATTATGAATTTAATTATTGACTAATTAATTTAAATTAAAATTTAGAGTGTTAATTTAAAAAGGCTATTTTGGTCTTTTTACCAGTTCATTTAACACGGTTACAGGGGTAGATTAAATAATTAAAAGCATATGGGGGTTTTCTGAAACACACCTAACTTAAGGGGTGTTAAGTGATATTGTAAAATTATAGAGGGGTTATCTCAAACTCAACCAAACTTAAAGAGAGTTTTGTGTCATTTTTAACTTAAGGGTTTATCTATAAAATAGCCTAACTTATGGGGGTTCTCAAAATTACCCTAAAAGATCTCGAACGATTGTATGAGTTATGGCCTTAAGGGGGAGGTCACAATATATTGGTATTAATAAAATGGGAATGATGTATATAAGGTGGTACCATTTTCTTAATGAAATACCAAGAGATAGAGTGGGCCCACACTCACGCTGGACTAACAAGGCTTCACTACACGTGGTTATCTCTTGGTAGCTCGTTAAGAAAATGAGTCGCCACCTCATATACATTATTTCCTAATAAAAATGAACTTAGGTTCCCTTTAAGTTAAGATTATTTATGTACAATTAATTTTGTTCTGTATTAATTTTGAATTATCTTAACATTCCGAAATGAGCTTGGTTCCTTCTTAATATATTAGGGAGGATTATTTCAACGTTTTACTGCGATGCAGCTTTGCGTAACATATATTTTCTTTTATTATTTTTCTCCCAACCAAAATACTTATATATGAAAAATGAAACTGGTTTCGACAAACGGTATCCATACAAATCCACAACTTTAAAACGAAAGATTAGTGGTTTGAAATTTTTTATCATATGAATTTTCAGCACATGTATTCTTATATATTTAGAAATTAACGTTTTATTTTCCTTTTACATATATAGTATAGCCCTTTGAAAAGGTGAAGATGTGCAAAATTCCACTAAAACAACTTATTAAAATTTGTTTTTAAATAATTATAAAAAAATGAAACTTACTACAACGTGTAAACATTAATCATGACTTGAACTTGTAATTTATTTCGTGACAACATAAGTAACCTTGTCAACAATCCAACCTTACCTTCTTAATTAAGTTAACCGTGTAAAGTTTTAAAGAAGATATATATTCCCAATCAAAATATCAATTTCCAGACTATATAATTAAATAGAATAATACTACATTGATTACAAAAATAATGTTCACATTAGCTGGATGCACGGACGGCAGATTTCACGAGAGCACGTAAGAGGCAGTCAACTTGGTAACAGGGTTGCTTCTTAAGATAGATACAGATGAATTAATTAATTAAACATTAATCTATTAATTAATTACTATTATATTGAGTCTATCAAAGTATTTAAAAGATGTAGCACGTAACCTAGCTTTTGTATCATCAGCCATCTCATTTATTTGGGATTAGTTAAGAGTTTACGTATTAATTAATACCGAGATTCCCGTCACCCCAACACAAGCATTAATAATTGAGCTCCTTCACGTTTCACGTAGTAATCTATTCATTCTTTCTGTTCATAGGACCATCAAACTAATGATAAATTATTTATAGGAGATGATTAAACTTCAAGCTACTAAAATAAGTATATTTAGTTATAAGTTAAAGTACATCCGATGTTTAGTTTATGAATAATGTTATTAAAAATTCCTTTATATTTAATCATGTTTTTCAGATAAATCCATGTGCAGGAAAATATATAAAAAACTAATTACTATGTGCTTCGAACCGACACCTCAGTTGGAAATATTTTATGCATTCTTGAGTATTTGGTAATTGTTTAATGCAATAATTAATATATGGGATAGAAAATTCACAGGCATTATCTCTCTTAAATTCATCATTATTCATGTTCTATTTAAAAAAATTTTGTTGAGAATAATATAATAAAAGGTTAGAGAAAAGTAATCTTAACCATTTCAATTTTTCTTTTTATGGATGAACACTAACTTAAGACCATTCTTGAACTCTCATTATTTAGCACAATGTTATAACAAAAATATAAAAAGACAAAAAAAAAAAATGTTTAACGATAGTTTTAACTAAGTGAAAACCATAGAAAATAAATTTAGAAAAGATTGGAGATAAAAATGGCATATATTATATTTGCCACAAAGCTCTTCTAAATGTTTTTCCCCTTTAACATACTTTCAGAAAAATTGTAAGGTGATGAGAACATTAAAAAGTTGCTTTCTTTTGTCAAGTTTTATAAAGCAATAAAATATATGAATTTCTTCTAGTCTAGGATAAATTAAACATGCAATCAGTGCAAGTACAATTATTATCAGAAACTTACATATAAACAGAATGTTCTTAATCATTCATGAAATGGTTGAAGGTTTTGGAGACTTCTACAGTCCCTTTTGGATCAGTATATACCACTTCGCATTTAAACATTTTGATGGCATTTGTATATCCAAGACTCACTTAATTTGTTCACCTTCTATCTAAATACGTATGAGAGAGGGCGTTAGTTTAACAAAATTTGTAGGAGATATTTACACGTAAAAAGCTCTAATTAGTTGCCAATTGCAGCAAAACCCAACCAACAAGGATTGTTATTTAAATATTAGACTCACCTAATTTTAGTGACACCCTTCTAGCTATCGAATCACACGTTCTCCACGTGGCAGTCACCAATCACTAGGGCCAAGTCCCTCAAGATTAGGTGCATAAAGTATTTGATCATTCCCGACAAAGAAAGAGAAAAAATAATTTCCAAAAGAATAAATAAATTTATCCAATTTCATAGAAAGGAAGAAGATGATAATTAGACGGAGAGAAACGGAACGGCCTGCATCGAGGGATGGGGTATTATTCTGAAATTTCGCGCCAGCGGACCCCACACCGCAACAGAATTTGGACACGTGTCAGAGTCACATGCCGCTGGCTCCCTGGATCTGTCACTGCTCCCACTGTTGCCGCTGCTTTCGTTGGGGAGAGCGGAGGCGAGGGAAAACCCCAATCCCCCCAACGTCATCCCCTCGGGAATACAAATGCTTAATTTATTTTAAATTATTATTTAAAATTAGATGTTTAGATCTCTTATGAGAATACAAAATACTGGATAATGCCGTCATTGTGTGTATAAAGAAATTCTGGTACATCTACGTGTATTGTATACTGTTATAGGTGGGTTAATAGCAGGTTTTTTTTTTTTTTTTTGAACAAGTCCCCCAGGGTGAGTACAATTGGGTTCTGATAGCCAACGAAAGGGCAGCTGCACTTTCGTAAATGAGCGGCTCAGAACGCTCCACACGAACGCCCCGCACGGTGCAGGGCGTTCTGAAAGGAATTGTACTCCACCAGGGTATGCAAAGTTTTAAAGCAAATATATAATAAAAGATTAGATTTCCTTAGCAGAATACAAATTTTATTAGAATACTTCGAGTTTGAAAGCGGATTGAACTATAAAACGTTACTCACGTTAGTTGTTGAATGACTCAAACTATTAGTGTTCGTGTTAGGACGTAGTCCGTACAATATATCTTGTTTGAGTAATAACAAACTCTCATTTTGTGCTATTATTTGTTCATGACGATATAGTATAGGTGAAAATATGTATACGAAGGTTACGAGGCTAAACGACGCGAAATCAGCATTTACGCTGATTTCAGCCTTAGAATCATCGATGATCTACAGTGATCCATTGATGGTCAAAATTCATCGATGGTGTACGGTGCACAATTGCATAAATCCAAAGAATTGATTTCGAACCATCGATAGTCTACAATGACCCATAGATGGTCACCACACCTCATCAATGGTGTACAGTGACCAATTGTAGATTTCTAAAAACTCAAAACTAAACCATCAATGATCTACAAGAACCCATCGATGGTGCTCAGAGAACCATCGGTGGTCATGAGGAACCATCGAGGGTGACGATGGTGTTTGGCAGATTTGAAGGGTTAATCACAAATGTTCATCGATCACTTTTATCTCCAATTTCCACTATGATTTGGATATATCTTTCCTGATTTATGAGACACTGCATAAGATTGAAAGATATAATATATATGGAGAGTTTTAGGATTTGAAAAGAGAGAGCTTGAAGAGAGAAAATTCAAGAGTTTGTGTTAAGAAGATTGATTTGTGATTTGAACCCCTAGAGCCTCAATAAACTCTTTCTCGTTGCGCTCAACATCTTCGGATCGTCGTCGCGAGAGGAGTTGCCATTGGACTCAACAACTACTTTGTTATTCATCGAGCTTCGCTTCAATCTTTTGAAGAATAGTTTGCTAATCAGAAAGGTTGTAAGATCTTTCTGATTTTGTACTTAAGCTATTTTTGATAGTTTGTTTCAAACTTATTTTTTACGGCGTACTTAAGCCGGTGATAATTGAGAGTTGGGACTAGTTAGGGCTAGGTGTTATTCGTTATGAAGAGTTAGGTTAGACAATTAGTTTCGAGTAGATTTCGTGGTTCAATCATTGTAAGCCTACCGAATCGGGTTCTGATCCAGGAGAACTCTTGGCATAGTAAAGAAGCCCCTTCGTGAGAAGGAATAGTGGACATAGAATTGTTATCCGAATCACTAGAAAAATCTCGCGTGTTCATTGGTTGGTTTTTGATTTGGTTGTTCGCTTTTTATTTTCTATATTGCCGATGCATATTCTGTGTTTTAGCGAAAAATAATAGTAAATTTATTCACCCCCACCCCTCCTCTAGGCTTGAATCCCAGATCCAACAGTTTGTTCACTCTTTTTTAGTTGAACGTTGAAGGAAAACCCTATTAAATGGCAAACAAAATAAAATTTAAAAACATAATCATCAGACTACATTATTGGAGGCTAGTTCTTGCATGTGTTTTCTAGATCAATGAACTAACAAATAAGAGCTCATTCTCGAAATGGGTTAAAAATCAAATTGTTTACTCTCATTCAATGATATTCTGATATGATTTCTGATTTATTTGGTTCATTTTCTAGCTGAATAATCGATATAGATTTCACATTTTAATCTTAAATTATATTTTTATAACGTATTTCATACTTTATTTTACAAGACCAAATAAATTTTCATAAAAATATAAGAAAATATTATCTAATTAAGCTGTGTATTGTGATTTTGTTATGTTTCTACATATTCTAAGTATTGAACGTATCATATTCATACCCACCGTGTATGTTCTGAACGATTGGAAGATTCTAATATGACGCTTACGGTCTTGTGTTCGATTTTGAATTGGGTCATTAAAAAAAAATCATATTCATGCACATACATGTATTTGTAGGGTATACAAAAGACTTTTGAAAGTTAGCAAACGCTTATTACAGGGAATAGAGGTTGTTGATTATTTGATGATGAGCGATGATTATGGGCTAAGAGCATCTCCAATGGTACGCCATTCCTCTAAAAATGGAGTACCATTGGCTCCAATGGGAATCAGAAGACCTCTAAATTAAGAGGGTGCTACAAGAACCCTCTATATATGAAGGGTTTGGGTTGATATAGAGGGTTCCTCTATATTACTATTCATATAATTTAATTCTAATTTTGCCCTCCCATCTCATTTACAACTTTTCATAAATACCTATTGTATCCTTGATTATAATTAAACTAATTATTTAACATAATATAATTTTTAATTTACTCATCCATTTTAAATAAAAATTATATCATTGAAATTGTCTTAGAAACCTTCAAAATGAGACTAATATTTAATACTTTTAATATTAATGTCAAATTTATCATTATGAAATGTTGAAGTACGAGAATTTAAAATACATCAAGCTTAAAAATTACATCATTCCATTACCATGTATCTGCCATAAATGTTCAATGAGTGCATTAATCCCATTTAAAAGGTTTCGGCGAGACGATTCTAACGGTATAATTTTTGTATAAAAAATGTTAAGTTTAAATTATTTTATTTACACCATTAATTTACTAATGATAGGTTAATTAATATAAATACGCAGATACCATCGGAAAGATAACTTTTACAAACCCTCTATATTTAAAGAATCTTGAAGAATATTCTCTTCAAACCCTCTAAATATGCAGTATGCCATTGGAGATGCTCTAAGACAGAGAGAGAGAGAGGCCCTCAAGAGGGATAGGGATAGGATAAGGCCGTTACGGGTGCCGTATGCAGCGTAACGGCGTAGGCTTGCCGTCCTCAAGCGGGACCCACATAGTATAGTCTGGCTGCCTCAGCCGTCCTCTGCATCATCTGTGGGTCAGGGGTGGTCAGAGCAAGGTGGTGCTCGTAATGGTGGGCCCACGATATCGACAGCTGGACCTCCTCCCTCGTGTGTGAGTGCAGAGCTGGGTCCCATCTCCAACCTCCTGTTTTTTACTGCTCGAAAGCATTTTATTTTTTTCTTACCGCGCTGCCCGATGTCAGGATAAGAAAAGCAAGTTGAAATGCTAGAAGTTGCGATGATGGTACGGCTCCGCAGCTCTCCTCCGTTGAATAAAAAAGTAAAAAAATGTTTTAAATTTCATTTTCAGTAAAAATCATATTTTATTTCCAGAAATAATTTCTAATGGCCAGTGAAAAGAAAGCAGGAATCAGTACGCAGAGAGAGAGAGAGAAAAAGATGAACCCTCAGTGATTAACTCATGCCCCCCTCCCATTCTCTCCCTCCCCTTCACTTCCCCATCTCCCCTCCTCAAAATTCTCTTGAAGAAAACCAAAATTATTAATTAAAATTGTCACGGAAAAATGAAGAGAGAGCATCGAGAGACGCCGCCACCGCCTCCGGCGGTGAACGGGAAGGCGAAGATGTTCGAGGAAGAGGTGAACCCGGAGGTGGACGAGCTGCTCGCAGCGCTCGGTTACAAGGTTCGGTCATCGGACATGGCCGATGTCGCTCAGAAGTTGGAGCAGCTCGACATGGTAATGATGGGGAGCAGCGCCGCTCAAGACGACGCTATTCTCTCTCACCTCGCCTCCGACACCGTCCACTACAATCCCTCGGATCTCAACAACTGGCTTGAGAACATGCTCTCCGAGGTCAACGCCCCCCCGGCGCCGTCGTATCAGGCGAACAATCCCTTCGAGTTCGCCGCCCCAGCCCCAGCCCCGGCCCCTTCTTCGTCCTCAATCTTCGATAATTCTTCTCCAGTTCCTGCTGAGTCTTCTACTATCACTACTGATCTCAAACCTATCTATGGATCTAATCTTTCCTCCGCTGCAGCAGTTGGATCTAGCAGTAGAGACCGGAAGAGGATGAGGACGATGGCTACGTCGTCATCTTCATCCTCTTCGAGAGGCGGCTCAGGCGGCGGAGTTTCGCCGCCGCTGCCGGCCTCTACGGCAGCGGCAGCAGCAGAGGTCTCATCGCTGCCGCTGGTTGTGGTCGACTCTCAGGAAGCAGGAATCAGACTCGTCCACACTCTAATGGCCTGCGCTGAAGCAGTTCAGCAGGAGAATTTCAAGGCGGCCGACGCCCTCGTCACGCAAATCTCGGTCCTCGCCGCCTCTCAAGGAGGCGCTATGCGCAAAGTAGCCCGATACTTTGCCGAAGCCCTAGCCCGTCGTATCTATCGCCTTCATCCTCAACAGGATTGCTCGCTCGAGTCGGCCTTCTCCGATATCCTCCAGATGCACTTCTACGAGAGCTGCCCTTACTTGAAATTTGCTCACTTCACCGCGAATCAAGCCATTTTAGAAGCTTTTGCTGGATTTCGCCGAGTCCACGTCATCGATTTCGGGATGAAGCAAGGGATGCAGTGGCCTGCCCTAATGCAAGCCCTTGCTCTCCGCGCCGGCGGCCCGCCTTCGTTCCGCCTCACTGGGATCGGCCCGCCGCAGCCCGACAACACCGACGCGCTTCAGCAAGTTGGATGGAAGCTCGCTCAGCTCGCCGACTCGATCCACGTTGATTTCGAGTATCGCGGGTTCGTTGCCAATAGCCTCGCCGATCTCGAGCCTTACCTTCTACAATCAAGTGATAGTAAGAGTAACAGTCCCGAGGATATCGAAGCTGTAGCTGTGAACTCAGTATTCGAATTGCATCGTCTGTTAGCTCGTCAAGGCGCGATCGAGAAAGTTCTGAGCACCGTGAAGGCGATTAAGCCCAAAATCGTGACAGTAGTTGAGCAAGAAGCTAACCACAACGCCGGTTCGTTTTCGGATCGGTTCACGGAAGCGCTACACTATTATTCGACAATGTTTGATTCGTTAGAGGGCGGTTCATCGGCCGATGCATCGAACGGTGGGCAGCAGGATCAGGTTATGTCGGAGGTTTATCTCGGCCGTCAGATCTGCAACGTGGTGGCCTGTGAGGGAGTTGAGAGGACCGAGAGGCACGAGACTCTGGTTCAGTGGAGGAACCGGTTCGGCCGAGCCGGGTTCGAGCCCGTCCATTTGGGTTCGAACGCGTTCAAGCAAGCGAGCATGCTTTTGGCGCTCTTCGCCGGCGGCGATGGGTACAGGGTAGAGGAGAAAGAGGGGTGTTTGACGCTCGGGTGGCACACCAGACCGCTTATTGCCACGTCGGCGTGGCGGGTTTCTGATGATTAGATCTTAGCCGTTGGATTAGGGTGGATCGTTGCTTTTTTTTTTATTATTATTTTAATTATGGTTTTTGTTTTATGTTTTTTTCTTTTTTTTGGTGGACCTCTTTGGAAAATGGATGGGATGTGTATGTATTAATCTAAGCTAGGGGTTTTTTTGAAGATATAAAAATAAGAGCAAAGAGGTGATTTTTATTTTTACCTATTTGTTGCAACTGTGGAATCTGGTACCGGGTACGGATTTTAGCCTGTTTGGTAAATGGGAAGGGTATGGGTCCTTTTACCCTCGCCCTGTTTCATGATAATATCAGGATTTTTGAAAATAAAATTCAGGAAAAAATAGGGACTGTTATTGGTATGGTGGCAGGGGATGGGGCCCACTTAGTGGAGGTGACAGCCACAGCTGTCCTATCGAGATCAGGTTGGCTGTCAGAGGGGATTGGGAGTGGGCCCGGTGAGGGAACATGGGGGCCCGCCACTAATGGGTTATGAAATTGTGGCATGGTTGATTGTGAGTGAATGGGCCACCGGCCCAATTTTGATATCTATGATGGGGTCAAATCGATGGAACCGAGGTCGTGCACGTCGACTCCACACGATTTCCATATGAATAAATGTTGCGGTAAAAAATAAAAAATTTGATGGAAAAGTTTATTGTTTTTTATATTTCGATTTATATCTGTTGCAAAATTTTACGCCTACGAGGCACAAAGCTCGCGGGGTTATTCTATCTAAAGTATTAATTTTTTTTAAAAAAAGTCCATAGTCTAATTATGAACGTGGAATTTATCTAAACCCAACTAGTATTCAGCTAGGTGCAATGTACAATACAGTACATACCTTGCATTGAGCTAGTTGACGGTCTCTGGAACAATACACAATATCAAATTGAATAATGCATAATAAATAGGATTCTCAATTAAAATAACTGGAATGATTATAGAACCTGGAAAAATGTAAGAAATAAACTTTTCAGAATACATCACCTAATTATTAGACGAGTGTAATATATAAGATACGACGAAAGCCGGTAGTGCTAGACAAAATATACACAAATGGCTACATCTACATGTATATTTTAAAACTAATTTGATGCTTCAATACTTATACCATGAAATTAAAAAGAAATTATGATATATAACATAAGATAAAAATGAAAATTTGATTATAAAAGAGAGATATAGTATATGCATGTCATCCCATGCGGCCGACATGCCTCAGCCCTCTCGTCCTGAGCAAACACCAATCCACCATTTGTTAGAAGGGGATGGGCATTGCATCCTCTAAAATGTACCTCCAACCTTATCCCCTCCATGTGAATTGTCCTTGCAGCTGGGACCCACAATTCATTAACAAAAAGAAAATATGTCTGATTCTTTTTTCCCCCCACTTGGAATTGAAATTTTAATTATGTGTTAAAGTTAGTGATATTGTTGGATTACGAAAGGCATAATAATAGCAACAAATACTTCATTCCAAAAAATTTGAAGTTCACCCCCATGAATTCTGTTCTTTTATTTAATTCTGTTAGGCCCCGTATGACAAAGGGTTAAGGAAGAGGGATTAAGGAGAATGATTAGCGTAGTTAGCCCATCCGATAATCCGAATGACTAAATTATTAAACCTTTAAATAAGTTTGGCTTTATCCCTTATGATTATTTTTAGTGTTTGAGAATAAGGAGGATTTTGACTATTTTCTTTATAAATAGAGGGGTTAAATCTTAATCATTCTAAATAGGAGTATTAGTAAACTCCTCATTTTGAGGGGTTAACTCATTTTAATCTCTCTATAAGGGTTAGCTTAACCCTTTCTACATTTAAATTATATTTTTTGCGTTTTGGTTAATAAAAGGATTAAGTCTCCTTAACCCCTCGCTTAACCCGTTGCCAAACGGCATCTTAAGGGTTATTTTTTAACTAATAAAGTAGGAGTTTCAATTCCATAAAAGCATCCAGTTTTCTGTTGATTGATTAACATTAGAAGGTAACAATTTGCTTAGTGGTGAGAACAAATAGAATTACGTTAGAGGTTTCAAGTGCAAGAGCAGGGTATTTTTCTTGAAAAAAATTATGAGCAATTAGATTGAGTGCGTTAAGCTTTATATTGGTAAATGCTAGCACAAACTGGACTACATACACCATTGGATCGCATTAGTTTTCATAAATGATCCCATATTTGGAAAATGGGAGTTGTTCAGCTCAACTTACACATTCAATGAACGTAACTTTGTTGAAGTCAGATTATGCATTTGATTAAATAAAATTGATCGCATATGCTATTTTCAGTCAAAGGAGAAAAGGTAGATAATTCATTAATTCTCCCGCTAATATATAGTTTAGTGCAATTCTAATTCTGTGGGTCATCATGTCACAATTAGCAAATAAAAAAAATGTAATGCCTATTTAATATATCAGTAGAAGTCTTTGGAGGTTTTCTCGTTTCATATAAATAGCGATGAGAAATCAGATGTCATTGACTTGCACTGATCTTGGTAACCAAGTTGTCTTTTAACTGATTGACCACTTGCTATAATGTAGCTTAATTTTAATAGTTTAGTGTACCAAATGTCATTTAGAAAATAAAGAAAAACTAAAATACAACACAATTAGGCTAATAATCAGGATTTGCTTTGTTCTCAATTAGACAATTGAGTTTCAACCCAGCAAACTAGGACAGCAACCACAATAAAGCTTTTGTCCTAATATTTTTTGGAGGTTCACTTGTATCGTTAATAATAGGGTAAATTACACTAAATCCCCAATAACCTTTTGGAATTGTAACAAATCCTCAATAAGTTTCTACATTTTTGCATATAGACCCTATAAACTAGAACAAAAAAACAACATAAAAAAGTCATACTGAAAGTTATTGGGGGTTTAGTGTAATTTACCCAAAAGGTATTGGGATTTTCTGCAAAAGTTATTCGCAGTTTAATTCGATTTTGGAAGTTGTTGGGGGTTGGCGACAAAACGCTTAAAGTTCTTATGGGCTTAGTGTAATTTACCCATAACAGTAATAAGTGTTGCATTTAAATTACAGCTTATCTGAATATATATAAAATTAAAAAAAAAAAGTTATGGTTTCTTCCCGTTATATTACATCATTGAGATTAGATCACAAGAGATCGAAGTTCAAACCTTGACTAGTTAATCACCTGAATTCAACAAGATGATAATGATAATAACAGCGAAAAAGTAAAAATGTAATGAAAATATCATTGACAGATAACAATTAATAAGAAAATAATAATGGCTATGATTATTTGGATAAATGTCATTTCTTGGTAGTATATCTTTTCAAGACTCTATCTTTTCATGAAATTTTTTAGGAGATAAAGTTTCAAAATATTAAGAACAGAGAGTGACGTTTACAAAGGAAGCAAAGCTTCTAGGAAACTTCCTTGCTTACTTTCTTACTTCCCAATTATAGTATACATAAGCATGCTTCACTCAAACACAAACCTTTACTACAATTGGAAGACAATTGAATGTTGCCTCTCCATAACTCATAAAAGTGCAACCTCTTCACGTATATATACTCATGTCAGTACCTTACTTTGGTCCTCTAATGGAGTTAGTGCTCATCCCAAATGCCCACTTTCAGAGAACCTAGTTTGTTTTTGTTTTCTTAGTGGAAGAAGGACCCCTGAGGGTTAACTAGATTTTCATCCCGTGGAAAACAATACAGTACAACAAATATAATACAAATAATTTGTACGGAATAGCGAAACAAACACTTTATTTGCAACGGAGAATCTAACATTTTTCAACTGATCACACACAGAGTATGCATTTGAAATACATTTCCTATAACAAAATTGTTGATATCCAAATGACATATTTGATGCTAATTTTCTCTAACAAATTAATACTGCATACAATATTATCTAACATGCAATATTGTTGTTATAACAATTGAAATATATATGCTAAACAACCACTCAAATCTATGATGCTCTCTACGGATATGTATGTTAGCTTCTCACTTGTAGCATCAATTATTACTCTCAAAAGATCCAATGACAAATATATTGTTCTAGATTATGTAGTAGTAGGGTAGGTCTCCATGAGATAGTGTGTCCCTTATCTACTTTTATTTGTTCCTATCACTTACAACACAACTTAGATCAAGAAAGGGGCATCATAATGTCATGAGAAAGAATATCATGGTATTGAAATTCAAGCAATTGTAGGAATCTAGTCCAAAGTGGGTGGGTGGGTGGGTCCAAGACATTGGCCCCTCTACATCCCTACCTAGATCTACATGTGATGGTTCATTAAATCTTAAGTTATTATTAGTAATCACTTCCTAAAGTATATATGCTTATTTTAAAAATAATTAAGTGGTTTTAGAAATATTGTTCAACATCTTATTTTTCTTCCATCACGTATTCTTATCGTAGTTGAAGCTGTCAAAATGATGCATCTAGGCATTGACCTCAAAATTAGTAAAGCACCAAAAATAGAGATCGGTATAATATCATTGCATTAATGTATAATAAAATAAGGAAATAAAACATGTGATGTGAAGACTAATGAGAAAGGAATATAGCAATGCCCAGGGTTATTATAAAGCTATATTTAAAGTATAACCAAAAGTGTAGCAGAGGAAGTTAAGATTCTAAACAAGGTTAAATGGGTGAAAGGTAATTCATCAAGTTTATATCCAACAATTTAGTGATAAAAGTTATGTTTTTAATTGAGAGAACCAACAGTTATAAGGAGCAAAATAAAAAAGAAGAAAAATAAATAGTATTCCCCATATGGAGAGAGTTTGGTGCTATAAAATGTGCTCAACACTTCAACATTCACAGTGTAATTCTCGATCAAGAATCTGTTGTAGTTTGAAGTAGCATTATAACTCTATAACAAGCAAGTGTTTACAGAGCTTCAGATCTCAAGTGAAGTAAATTTTCATGAATATGACAGTATTTTTACAGCGCTTGAGCCAAGTACAAAGCAAAGTACATTAATTAAGCCAGTTTTAAGTACAACTGAGAGCAGTAGTTAAGTCAGGCTCATACTGTTGGCATGATCAATACATCTCTTTGGTTAAGTTGTCTTGGCCTTCTCTCCGTACAAAATAACTGTTCATGTAGGTGTCTAATATGCCTAATTCAACAGCTACACTCGTTCTAACTGCTAGTTGTTTACATTTACTGCATTAACCAGTGCATTCTATTTTCAGTCAAAAGAAGGAAACTGAAGAAAATTATGGCTAGCACATTGCAAGGAAATAATTGTGCTTTAAGAAATGTTTTGAAGTTCATATAGTGTGAGGCTATAAAGCATTCAATGATCAATATGATTATAATGGTGGCCCACATCATATTTGATACTTTCAATAAAAAAGTTGCATTTTTTCATAAAATGAAAAGTCAAATAATGAAGCATAAATAATAGTATGTGCTCTTTCTGTGGTTTATATCTATGTAGATACTAGATAGGTATCCATGGAGATTAATAACAGTAAATAGAGCAGTGTTGTGACTATGAACATTCAATATGGAGTAGTATTGTCAAGTCATGATAGAATATATAAAATTGCGGTAGGCACGGAATCTAAAGACCAAAAAAAGCACTGACATTAGACTTGGTTTGATAAAGGTGTTTGAGGAAGGAGGTGAGGTGAGAAGTGCACGGAGGTGGAGACTCTTAAGACTTCCATGTTTGGTTGGAAAGAAGAAGAGGGAATATATATATTTTTATAGTTTGTTTTCTTTTTTCTCTTGTATCTTTTCTATTTGGAGGGATGCCTCTCTTTAACTTTTTAGTTTATTATGGGTATCTCCCCTCTCCTCCCCTCACTGTATCTCCCCCTTTAAAAACTCTCTACGAAAGGCGAATTTACTTTTTGTCCTTCCCGTCCCCCTCATCTTCGGGAAAGTATCCCATGGGGACGGGTGCATTGCACCCCTCCCCTTTGAACCATTGGATCTCCTTGGGATCTGAAATTTTTCAGATCCCAAGGGGATCCAATGGTTCATAATGGGCCGTCCCCATAGGGACGGCCCATGGGATACTTTTTCTCCTCATCTTCCCTGCAACCAAACCAAGCCGAAATGAGAAGGAAAGAAATTGGAGAAAAAAGGGGAAAAAATTAATGCAAAATTAATGAAATCAACAATCAATTATTTTCATATAAACTCTAATTACAAAAAGATAAATAAAATAAAAAAAAATATTTTCTCAAAAAATAAAATAAAATAAAGAAATGAGGAAAAAAAAAGAAGGAACATAACTCTAATTTCACCTTGTAAAGCAAAATATCTGCCATGGAGGTGTAACGTAGTTGATTCTTGATTGAATTTTTAGCTCGGTCCGGGTGCCTCTGTTGGTGCCCGCCCCAGGCACGCCCTAGCTTGGGAGAAGGTGTTTTTGTGCAATTTAGCTAGTTAATTGTAGTTATTAACAAGGTTTGAAAGAATGATTACTATCCAATCTTAGCTTAATTGGTTTAGTGGATTGTAGTTGGTCATACCTAGTTCTTTAGGTCACTAGTTCGAATCCACCAAGTCAATTTATTATTATTATTTATTCTTAAAAATTTTAATTAGAAATCATTGTAATGTCATGTTAAGGTTTTGGCATATTGACTATATTAGTACTTTTTTAAAAGCTTAGACCTTAGATGATATAATTGTTGTTTAGTAGTATGATGAATGTTTTGCTTGAGGTTATGTTGAAATCATGGCGGAAAATGTAAATTAGTGGGACATAATACTTTGATTAAATAGAAGTTTTTAAAACTAAACTTTTGGAGCATAGTAAACACATTCATTCGGGACATAATACTTTGATTAAATAGAAGTTTTTAAAACTAAACTTTTGGAGCATAGTAAACACAATCATTCAATGCGCTATATTTTGAAAAATATTTCATTAAACCATTAATTTTGAAATACCAAAAATTCCAAGTGATTTTTTTTTGAATATTTTGTAAAAATTACATCTTTTTGCTAAAAAGAGAGTAAAAATAGCAGGGCCGGCTTGGTGCCTAGTCCACAATCGCCTGGACCTGGCCGGGTACATTCGGGGCTGGATCCAGGCATGACATTTTGCCCAACCCGGACCTGAATTTGTGAACCTAGCCGGCCCGCTTGGACACCTCTATTTCAATCCAATAACCATCACTAAGCCTCAGTCTATTGGTAAATGTGCTACTTTTTATCTATTGGAGAAATATTACGAATTGTATATAATCCATTTGGGCATCAAAATTTAGACTTAGATCCATGTTCTGAATTGTAATTAATGGCATTTTTATAAACAATAAACATAATTAGTGGCAAAAAGCTCTGTAGGATCTGAGATGCAAGCCTAGAGGGAGGTGAATAGGATTGCTGCTGTTTTTGTAAAAAAAAAAACCCAGAATATGTAGCGGAATATATAAAATAAAAGTGATCAACGATATAAAGCAATATAATCAAACATTAAGAGCAATCAACCAGGAACAGACGAGATTTCATAGTGGTTCGGATAACAATGCTTCGTCCACTATTTCTTTTCACAAAGGGGTTTCCTCACTGTGCAAAGAGTTCACCTGATCACAAACTCGATTCAGTAGGCTTAAAAGACCGCACCTTGGAATTTACATGAAACCAGTCATCTAACCTACCTCCCATAATGAGTAACTCTTAGCCCTAGCTAGTCCCAACCCTCAATTCAACCGGCTTGAGTACGCTGTCAAAGAAGTTCAAAGCAAAACCAACTAGACAATTAAAGCTTAGAATACAAGAAAAATCTTACAGCCCTTTGTTAAACAAACCGTCCTTCGAAGAATATAATTATAACTCGATGAAGAACGGTGAAGTGTAGGGTCGAAAAAATATTTATTGATTGAATGAATGTATTACAATCAAATTCTCTCGATTACAGAGGAAGAGAAGATTGATTTGACTTCTCTTTTGTATGGGTTCTTGGTGGCGAAAGAAGGCTTCACTCAATGCTCACGTAGAGATCCGCTTTCCGTTGACGATCAGAACAACGTAGTTGATGATTGATGAAGAACTCGATCTTTCTTGTACGCAAGTGCTGAATTTTCCCAAAAGTCCCCTGTTCATAGCTATTCACGGCTATTTATAGGGCTTTAAGCATGTAACTATCATGCTATAATCGTGGAAACGTGGGTTAGTGGGCATAACTGATGCCCACCACTTAACCCACGTGGTTGTTGTGGCTTTCGTGGCCTTTGGGTTTGCTACGAGGGCGAAGCCGTTAGATGACGAGCCGCTCTTCATTGACCGGGTGAACCTTGATTGAATGACGAGCCGAGCTTCTTGAACCGTTATGCAGGCAAATTTCGATTGCATAACGAGGTCCGCTACTTGGATGAACTTCAGCTATATGACTAGCTTTGCTGTTTGGGCGAACTTCAGTCGAATGCATTTATGCATTTTGGTTGGATAGCGAGCTTCGCTGCTGTAGGCGAACCTCGTATGAAATGGTTGGATGGTAAGCTTCGCTGCTGTAGGCGAACCTTGTATGAAATGGTTGGATGGCGAGCTTCGCTGCGTGGCGAACCTCAGTTGAATGTCGAGGCTCACTGCTGTAGGCGAACCTCGGTTGAATGTCGAGGTTCACTGCTGTAGGCGAACCTCGTCTGAATGAAGGGCTTCGCTGCTTGGCGAACCTCGTCTGAATGAAGGGCTTATTGCTTGGCGAACCTCGTCGAATGAAGGGCTTACGCTTGGCGAACCTCGGTTGAGTGAAGGGCTTCGCCGCTTGGCGAACCTCGTCGAATGAAGGGCTTACGCTTGGCGAACCTCGTCGAATAGAGAGCTTCGCTACTTGGGCGAACCTCGGTTGAGTGAAGGGCTTATTGCTTGGCGAACCTCGCTTGAATGAAGAGCCACGCTTGGCGAACCTCGTTTGAATGAAGAGCTTATTTGCTTGGCGAACCTCGTCCAGAAGGAGAGCTTCGCTACTTGGCGAACCTCGTTTGAATGAAGAGCCACGCTTGGCGAACCTCGTCCAGAAGGAGAGCTTAGCTACTTAGGCGAACTTCGTCAAGCTTTGATGCTGCGGGCGAACTTCGCTTGGAAGTCGAGCTTCATTGCTATAGACGGACCTCACTTGAGATTTGGGATTCATTGCAGTGGGCGAGCCTCAGTTGGATGGTGAGCTTCGCTGCTGTAGGCGAACCTCGTATGAAAGTCGAGCTTCGCTAAGTGGGCGAACCTCGTATGAAAGTCGAGCTTCGCTAAGTGGGTGAACCTCGCCTTAAGATTAAAGTCAAGTTTCAAGACGAATGTCGAGCTTCGCTCCTCTTGTGAACCTCGGATTGAGGTTGAGCCTCGCTTCTTGAGCAAGTCTCGTTTTGAAGCTTTGACAACTAGGGTGCGCGTGACCCTCGCCTAGAGAACTTTTTGACAGTCTACAGGCCTGTCTTTCCTCAGGTGGGCCTGACTCAACTCAGATGGACCCTTGAGCTCTTTTGCTCATTCCGAGTTGCTGTGTAGGGATTAAGGCAATTTTTATTGCCTACATGAAGAAGTTCAAACCAAGAGTATCTCTCCTCGCTGAACTGATCCGGAGATGTTTTGCACACGAGTAAGAGTTTAACAAGGCTCCAGGGGTCAAAATCTTCAACTTGATCTCTCACAAATTAAAGCCTTAGAACTCTCCTCTTTTCTCTCTTTCAATGATATATACTCTCCAATAGGCCAAGACAGAGATATCCTAAACATGGTAGAGATTGAAGATATCATAAATGACGAACGACTGTCATTAAACCTAAAAATCTGCAATCAGCCATGTTTTCCATCGATTGTTGTGTATCATGATTTCTGACAAAAAGATAACAAGTGCCCACGATCAGTTTAGCGAGTCCTTTGAACGGAAGTGTGCTTATAGACAATAGCAATTCTATTGATAATTTGATAGGTGATATCTTGCCAAAAAATGCTCGAGAAAATCAACCCTCGGGAGTCCTTTGAACGGAAGGAGATTGCTTGACATGTATGCTTTGTATGCTTTATGTACTGATGTCACCTATAACTACAAAAACAACTAATTGGGAATGGACCAACCAGCCAAAATAATACTTTGGTAAGTTGAAGAGGACATGGTTAGATATCATAAGCCATTTCAGATGCAATTGCCTCTAGAACGGGTCTAATGTGTATTATACGAGAAGCTCATGTTAGTTCAAACACATGTAAACATGTTCTCCGGAAAATAGTCAACTAATACGCGGTAAAAGAGAGGGGGAGGGAAAAAAAATCATATCAATGCAAACATGAAAGTTCCAACATAGGACTTATTCAAACAATCAACTTTATCTCTTCAAGCTGATCGAAAATGTATAAATTTAGAACCAAGCATCTCCAAAGGCACTCAAACTACACTTAATTCTGTAGCATCATTCCTCTAATTCAACATGCATTCCCTCAAGCAATCCCTCATCCTTCTCCTCTCCCTATATATTTTTCTTCACAACCTCTCTCAGCCGATGATGGACCTGTGGAACCGTTGGACATTTACTGCTCATCAACCTCCGCCAATTACATTGCCAACTGTCCCTTCAGCAAAAACCTGAATCAGTCCTTAAAACAACTAGCTAGTCACAGGTACTCCATGCTCAGGTTTCGGACTCAGCTCAGTTGGTCACAACACCAGCAAAGTCAATGCTCTCGCTCGATGTCGAGGTGACTTCAACCGCAGTACTACAGAGTGCAGCACGTGCATCAAATCTGCACTTTGCTCGTGTACAAAAGTACTGTTCGTTCAAGAAAGACGTCATAGTTTGGCACGAAGAATGCTTTCTTCGTTACTCAAATAAATCATTCTTTGGTGAAATTGATGCCGAACAAAGAATCATTGACACGCAAATCAGCTTGATCAATAAAAAAGTGCCATCAGGATTCAGCTCACAGGTTCAGAAAATGATGAGTTCTTTAAGGGAGAAGGTTAGCCCGCTGTTGTTGTTTGCTACAGAGGTTATGGAGGTCGTCAGGATGACAGATAACTTGTATGGATTGGCTCAGTGTAATCGAGATCTTTCGAGTGAAGATTGCGATAAGTGCTTGGAGATTATCAGTGATGCGATGCCTGATGAGAATATAGCGAGGAAGGGTTATTAATTGGATTTGTGAAGTAAGATTCGCATTGTACTCTTTCTTTAAATCATAGGATTAAATGTTTACGTACCAAGATAGATATTGTAAATAAAAGCTGTTGTTACGGTGTGTTTGAATGCAATAAAAATTATACTATGTTCATTGCACAACATGATTTTGGATCGCAGATAATTGGTTTTTTTTTAAAAGTGGAGATTACAAATAATTGGTTTAACCGTTAATTTGGGTCCATCTCAGGCCCACACAGACTGTTATATAACATTAGTTTCGTTCAAGCTCAGATACACATGCTTTAATAAACGTGGAGAAGATTTTGAATATTCCAGTATTGTTCCCCCTATTTTAGCCCAATTAAACGAGAGATGGCAAGGATTTAATTAGATGACAAAAATACTTAACTTCGACTTCCAGAGTCATGCAATCCTCAATAATCAACTGGGGTTTCAAGTTGCTTGCTAAGTCTATGACAAGCAAGTGTTATTAGAGATTTAGATCTCAAGTAAAGTAAATTTTCATCAATATGACAGTGTTTTTAATAGTGCTAGCTTGAGCCAAGTACACCGTTAAGTACAGTAAACCAGTTTAAGTACAACTGAGCAGTAGTTAAGCCAGACGCATACTATCTGCATGATCACTATCTCTATGGTTATCTTGGACTTCTCTGTACAAAATAACTGTTCATGTAGCGTCTAATATACCTAATTAATTCAACAGCCAATACTAGTTATAACTGCGACTGGATCAAATTCACTGCTTTAACCAGTGCATTCTATATCAGTCGAAAGAAGGAGAGGCAAAAAGAAAAAAAAGAAAGTAAGGAAAAAAAAGCAGAAGCATATTGTAAGGATGTACATGTTGTGCTTTAAGAAATGCATGAAGTTCATAGTCTGAGGTTATAAGGCATTCAGTATGATTATATTGAGAGGGTAGGTGTTAGCCCATATTATATTAGGTGGTTGTAATAGAAAAAGGGTTAATAGCACGTACCCTTGCAGTATCACTGTTTTGAACTTAGTATTCCTATAGTTTCATTGTAGCAGATAGACTCTCTGTGTTAACTTTTTTTGTGACTATTTTTCCCTAAGTGAAATATTGACAGATATATTTTGGGTGAAATTAGCGAGTATATATGAGAGTAAAAGAGTCAAAACAATTTAATCGAAGGAGTCTATCTGCAACAATGAAACTATAGGAGTAGTAAGTTCAAAACAACGATACTATAGGGGGTTTATGTTAACCCTAAAAAAAATTTCAACCTTTTCTGAGAAATTTTAAAAAAATTAAATGATAATATTAGACTTCTGCTATACTGTGTGTGTGTGTGTATATATATATGTGTGTGTGTGTGTGTGTGTAGATAGCTATACATAGATGTTGATGGTTTAAATCACACAGTCATTTAATTATGTTGTTGAGGAGACTAGGGACCACTCACTTCTCCGAATATTCGGTTTAGAGTTGAAAACTGTTCTTCCCTGCACAAATAGAAGCGAGTAAGAGGGCGGGGTAGATGTCCCCGGTTGTTCCTCCAACGATCAAGTCAGTAAACTGCTTGGCGTGGAGGGTAAAATGAACTGCAGGAGTTCTTGAGCTTAGTTAATTGATCAAAATGCAGTAAAATTTACTTACCTCGATGTTGGAAATAGCCCCCCTATTTATAGTGATGAATAGAGGGGTGATTTGATAACTTTGGCCGAGTATGGATTGACGGCTGTGTCAGCATTCGCTTTACAGGTGTCGGTAACTATATGGAGTGAGTCACTTCGACATTTAATGTGAAGTGACTGGGGGCATGGGTCGTCGGCGTGGTCCGATGTGTCATAAAGATCTTCGGGGATGGAGAAATAATATCTCTGATCATGCATTTAATGCGATGACGACGCGCTGTCGATGAGGGGTTCGAGGTATATCTCCATCTTCTTATTTGCTTGGCCGGGTGTCGAGAAGAACTGCCTTTCGAGTCGGCATCGTGAGATGTCGACCAAGTGAGTCGGCATTGCGGGATGTCGACCAATTGAGTCGGCTCATCCAAAGAGTCGGCATGTACCGCCATTCGAGTCGGCATCGTGAGATGTCGACCAAGTAGAGTTAGCTATGCCGCAAAAGATGTCGGCCCTCCCGCGGTGTTGGCTTGATTAAGTGATTAATGCGGGATACTTGTCTGCTACTAATTGGAGATTAAGATTTGGTAATAAAAATACCATAACAATAGAGATTACATTAAATAGGGTAATGTTTTGACCATGAACAGAAAATAATATAGAGCGGTATTGTCAAATCATAATAGAATATAAAAGAAAAATTGATTTGCGCGATGCCGCGATATCAGCATGAGCAAAGTCAAAAAATATTGATTTATACATTCGATTTAGAATGAAATTGACAAGAAGATGCATAATTTGATCACTTAGTTTATACATTTTGTCAGAGTAAAAGTTTGGGCTTAAGTAAAAGTCGCCTATACGATTCTACGAAGTCCAGATTGGTTGGAAAGTAGGCGGACTTAAAAATAAATAGGTGTAGAATTTTGGCTCATAGGAAAAGAATAAATGTGGATGAGTTAGTAAATAGGGTAGCCTAGAGCAAAGTCAGAAATTTTATCTAGATTAGGCACTAAAATGTTAAATGTATATAATTTTTAAAACTTGAAATATTAATTGTTCCTTTAACAATATAAATAAATATAAATAAATCAACAAACCATATTTGTATACCAGAAATATAAATTAACACTACTTGTTAGGTGCATTAGAATATGAATGTATGAATATAATTGAGATGGTTACCATTACTCTACTAAAGTTCAACGTTGAGAGTTTTAGATGGGGCACAAAAGAAAAAAAGAGATTATAATGGTACACTTGTAAATATAAGTTGATTAAAAGTACATATGTCCAATTTAAGTATAAATTTTCTCAAAACTCAGGGTGCGCACTTACCCAACCTGAGATGACTGTGGATCCGCCCCTAGGAGTAACAATAGGCTTTGTAGGTAAAAGTGGATGAATAGTGCAAATAAACAGTGGAAGTTCCTTTAACAATAACAAATTCCACACTAATCTCAACAATAACCGATATCTTCATAGAAACCGTGGTTCTAAAATATAAGTAATAAAATAAAGAAGGAGATAAAGAGAGCACATAACTTTATATTTCTTTCGTGTAAAACAAATAGATCAACCGAGGAGGTACAGTGTAATTGAATTTGGATCGACTCGTTTTTGGGTTTGAATCCTATAAAATAAATCCATCACTAGGCCTTAGTCCACTGGTAAATGTCAACAAAAACATTGGTCTACTTCTATATATGGAGGACATTAAAGAAATGTTTTGAGAAAATACGGCGAGTTCAAAGACCCCTCTTGTTTCATTGAAAATATCTTAATGAAACCGGACAAGACATAGCAAAAATATGCAGAAAAAGAAAGAAAAATAAAGAAAAAGACAAAAAAAAAAAGTAACGTCCAATGTTCTCCAAAGACGACATTAAGAAATGTTACAAAATGTTCATAGTCCATATCAGACATAGATCCATGTTTTGAATATCACTACATCTTATAGAAAAGAGTTATAATTGGCTGACATGCATGTAACTTAATTAGACTAATCAATATAAGAACAATATAGATAAGTTATATGTGGGGAATAAAAATGCTTAATCTTAATAGAGAAAAGTAATATTCAGCTAAGTTCAAAACATTTCTATTTTGAAAGCTATGCTGTATACATTGTACCAGTCATGACACGTCTAATTAATTGCTATTTATGTATAATCTTCCTTTTTTTTTTAATTTGTTGCATATCTACGTATTGATGTCATCATGTCTCTTCCATCTCTGACATGTCCATGCAACAAAGAGAGTAGTCGGTGCACTTTAACCTAATGTTATGAGTAATACTAATAATATAGTATTTATTTATGCTCCAGATACTCTGAGATAAGAGTTGTAGAGGGAATTCACCAAAGCAATTAGAAGTGATTTTGAGCACAGGAGATTGAATGATGTCTTTGCGGACTCTTGAATTTGGTGTTCAGGTTGATAGGGTCTCCAGTGCAAACAGCATGAAGTTCTGCCGAGAGAGAATTGGCAGTTGAAGAAGTTAGAATGTTCCTTTGTTCAGGTTTGGTTAGATAATTATTTGTTTCTATATATTTTGGAGTTTTTACTTGTGTTTGTACTCACTTTTTAAATTTATTTGAGGAAAGAACTCAAGTTAAGCAGGCCGAGGTTCAAATATCCGAGACTGGAAGAGGAGTGCTTCATGTTTTTGAGCAGAATATGCTTATTGGAAGATGTCAAGCTAAAGGTTGTATTGAGTGTACGTAATCAGTGGGTTTTTATGGAAAAAAAAATCAGCTTCCATAAAGAATCAGATATGATTTGGTCCAAATTTATATATATAGAATTAACATATATCATGAACCATTATTTGAAGCAGACAAATGTAATTATAGAATTTAATTAGTAGCTTTGCAAGCTGAAGCGTACAATTGGAGACAATGATGATTTCAGGTGGTTCTAAGAAAAGGACTCGAGAAAGTCGACCCTCGGAGTCCTTTGAATAGAAGGAGCATGTGTTCTTTAGATACTGACGTCAACTGATTACACAAAATATTTTGCTTAAGTTGAAGTGGTAAAGACTGAAGAGTTAATTAGATATCTTCAGCCATTTCTGAAGCAACTGCATATCTAGAATTGGTTTAATGTGTGTTATACAAGAGGCTCATGTTACTTCATATATATACATCATCAATCAAACGCGTTCCATGGAAAATAATAAACTAATACAAGGTAAAAAGAGACAGAAAGAAATCCAATCATATCACTGCTACAAGCAACCATGAACGAGTCATTTCTATAAGAAAGTTTCAACATTCATACAACATATTCAAACCATCTACGTATATCTTTTAAATCCGAAAACATATAAATCAGAACCAATCATTCCCAAAATCTAGCAACTCATCTACAACTAATTCTATACATTATTCCCCTCGTCCAACATTATGCATTCCCTCAAGCAATCCCTTATCCTCCTCCTCTCCCTCTTCCTTCATCTTCATGACATCTCAGCCGAAGACACTCCATTACCACCTTTGGACATATTATGCTCACCGACCTCCACAAATTACACTGCCAACGGTCCCTTCAGCAAAAACCTGAATCAGTCACTAGCTCAACTAATCGTAGGCACTCCGTGCTCAGGCTTTGGACTCAGCTCAGTTGGTAGTGGCACCAACAAAGTAAACGCTCTTGCTCAATGTCGAGGTGACTCGAACAGCACAGAGTGCAGCACATGCGTCATCACAGCACTCGCCCGTGTCCAAAAGTACTGTCCATTCAAGAAAGACGCCACCATTTGGCATGGCAAATGCTTCCTTCGTTACTCAGAAAATGCTTTCTTTGGCGAAATCGACGAGGAAGTAAAGCTTAAGATTTGGAGTGGAATTCAAAATGAGACATTGCCATCAGAATTCAGCATACAGGTTATGGAGATGATGAGTTCTTTGAGGGAGAAGGTTCGTGTACCGTTGTTCTTTGCTTCGAATGTTATGGAGGTTGTGTTGCCAGAGAAGAAGCTGTACGGATTGGCTCAGTGTAATAGAGATCTTTCGAGTGAGGATTGCGATGATTGCTTGGAGATTCTCATTGCCGCGCTGCCTAATGCGACAAGAGGAGCGTCAGTTGAGAACTGGACTTGTAATGTAAGATATGAATTGTACCCTTTCTTTAAGGTATAGGATATGATTATGGATACAGATAGATAGATAGATAGATAAATAAAGCTGTCGTTGGCTGTAGAAACAACATGGTGTGTTGATTACAATAAAATTTATGCCTGTGTTTTATTTTGTATCCGATGAATGTCATTCTGACGGACAAAAGATTCATGAATACCCTACGCAACTCGTGATGCTACTGATCCACAATATCCAGTTATATTTTGCCGTTAACCCAAAAAGGTTGGGATAATATCATCACAAAGGATAAAGAGAACAATTAAAAGGCTAAATGGTACTTAAATATTCTAAGTTGTAACAAATAGTACTTTGATACCCTAAGTTGTAAATAACACTTTAATACCTTAAGTTGTAAAAATTGACACTTAAATATCCTATTATTTCACCACATTTACACTTAAATATTCTAAGTTGTAAAAATAACACTTTAATGCTCCAAGTTGTAAGAAAGTAGCACTTTAATACCATAAGTTATAAGAAAGTAGCACTTTAATACATTATATTAGTTGCCAAGGCAATTTCCTAAGAATATTCCTATGGAAACTAACAAAAGGCACTAATGTGCTAATTTTTTACAACTTAGGGTATTAAAGTGCTACTTTTTATAACTTTGAGCATTTAAGTGTAAAAGTGGTGAAACAATAGGGTATTTAAGTGCCATTTAACCCAATTAAAATCATCAAAGTACCCCCACAATCCTCCTTGCGAATGACTCAGAGCTTTGTTCCTGGATACAACTTTATCTCGGCCCAATACCAAATTGGGTCGGGTCACAATGGATTTACTCAATTCTGCCTCCAGTTAGTCCCAAATGGACATGGACCTACCTTCTAATTGACCCGAGTGGCTAGACGAGGCCTGATGCTTTCATCTTCTTTATTGAAGAAAAGAATCTAATTTTGTGACCACAATTATATTTGGAATTCGAGTGCACCGTTGTCCCAACAGCAGCCGTGTACAAAATCGGACCAAAGCCAAAACCAAAACCAAAATTGAACTCGCAGTAAATTTCGCCGGCAATCGCTTCTTTGCGTCCAAGAATTCTCAAAGGAAACGAAGAGAATGGGCACAGTTCTTGACTCCCATTTCTTGGCCCTCACGGCTCTCGTCACTGTAACTCTCTCTCTCTCTCTCTCTCGTTTTTTTTAATGTATACAACTTTAGTTAATCTTTGTTGTTGTTCTTCTTCTTGTGTTGTTTTTTTGGGCAGGTTGGGTACCAGTTCTTGTTCTTTATCATCACAGCGTCGCTCAAGATTGACAAAGTTACTGATTTCGCAGGTGATTGCTTATTTTGCCCTTCACAGCTAATTTCAAGTTTTTCTCCTGATTTAAATGCTTAGAGTTTGGTGCTTATCTCGCGTTTTTTGTGTGATTTCTTTGTAAAAGCATCATAGTTTGCTAGAATTAGCTAATTGGTTGGGGGCACTGGATGCGGGTCTAAATGCCTAAATTGTGCAAGAATTGTTTTAGTCTTTATGCATTGAATATGCAGTGACTAATGATTGGGTTGCTTGTAATTTACGCGTTAGCAACCGAGAATCAACCATCTTAGCACAAAATATATGTAACAATGCCTTCCATACTATTCTCCGATCATTTGGAGTGCTTTTGAGAATCCTTTACTTGTAGACATCAATAAAACAACACTCTCCTACACCCTAGAAATGTTTATTAATAAAATCATCCTGAATTAGTTCTCTAATCTTATATTGATCAAAGGACTACTTGGAGATACTTGTAAGCATTCTAGTGTTTGTTGTTCTATGATGCTATGGTTTCATGCTTTTGTATGCTCTGATTTCATGCTTTTGTTGATATGCTCTCTGCAGGTAGCACAAATTTTATCATACTTGGGATATTAACTCTTGCCTTGAAAGGGGCATGGCATTTCAGACAGGTCAATTTTTATACTTACGTGCAACATTATTATTACAGGGATCTTATCATATTTCACTATGATATCATGCAAAAATTTGTTAGTTTGCCCACACTATCAAATAATTACTTTTGTTGTTGAAATCCTTTGGGTTTCTATATATTCACATTTAGGTTGTTTGCCAAGTATTTGGTTGTATTGTAGTTTGCTGTAGAAACTCTGATATATAATACTGGGGATTTGGGGCGGTGCAGATGAACCATGTTACTATTTAACTAGAGAAAACCCTATAAACTTTGGGGTATTGCAGATAACCCGCTGAAAATTTTAATTACAGCTAAACCCCTTAAAGTTTTCTCACCTAAGCCCGCAAAGCAATTTGTTTTGGGATGAGGGGTATTTTCACCTATTGACTTAGAGTTAACGGTGTTACTTTGGGTTAAGTGAGAAAATTTTAGGAGGGTTTAGTGGAATAAAAAACGTTCAGGGAGGTTGCAGGGCACTTTCAAATTTTTTTGGGTCATGTTCTTGGAGGACAAAATGATACCTTTTGTGTAGGTTCACAGCATGAATAGAGTTCTAACTAAACTAGTTGGATGAAAATGTAAATCAGTCATTTACCGGCTGCACTTCTAAGTCAATAGTTGACTGTTCATTTGGTCTACCTTGTTCAACTTTTCATGATGTGAACTGCATTAGTTTGTGTTATGAACAGATTAGGCATTTTCATGAAAATATCTTGTCTAATGTCTAAATTCATTGCTCTATTTTTCAGATTGTGTTGACGGTATTGGTTGTTATGTGGGGTCTTCGCTTGGGACTGTTTCTACTAATGAGGTATATGCTTGATAAATATAATGAGTAGACTCCCATCTTCTTACATACCTAGGACCTAGCTGCTAGAATGATTTATTCAATACTCGAGCTCATGCCTCAATGATCATTTGTTTTCAAAATATGTGTTTTTCTGGTAAATGCTCTGGCAAATCATAACCGGAAATCTGATATCATGCTATGTTCTGGCTACTCAAAAGAGATTCATCATACATTCTGGTTTTGCTGGATAAATTTTATCATTATCTGACAACACGGATGTGAACATGCGACTCTTGCTTTTATAGTTGTTTAATGTAGCATGCTCAGTATCTTAAGTGACATGCATCATGTATAATGGTTTTCATTATTTTTTCTGCCTGCAATTTGAAAATTTTATAGTTTCTTAGGAACCTCGAAAGTTTATCATTTTCATATGGATTTGAAAGTTGTTAAATTTCTCTTGCAGTTTAACTTGAACAATCACTTGCTGCTTTCAAGAAAAATTTAACTTGGCCTCAGTTTTGTTTTGTGAGGATAGGATTTTGCAATGGGGGGAGGATCATCGTTTTGATGAAATGCGTAATAATCTAGGGAAACTGGCCTTCTTTTGGACATTCCAGGTTTCTTCGGATGTTTATGTGCAATTTCTTTTTGATATTATTTGCATTATTTCATAAGCTTAAAGAGAAAGTTTTACCAATTTGTCACTGTTCATACAGGCTGTCTGGGTCTGGACTGTGAGTTTGCCTCTCACTATTGTCAATGCTAGTGACAGAAATCCATCAGTTAAACCACAGGATATTATTGGGTGGCTGATGTGGTTTCTGGGGATAATTGTTGAGGCAATTGCTGATCAGCAGAAGCTGGCATTCAAGAACTCTCCAGCCAACAGGGGAAAGTGGTGTAATGTAGGGCTTTGGAAATATTCGAGGCATCCAAATTATTTTGGCGAGGTCAGTTTATGTGGTTTTCTATATTCTTTCTTCTCCCTCTCTTTATTTTAACTTCCACTGTTTCCTTCATTAAAAAAAAAAAAACGACTCTGTTAGTAGATTTAGCATATGTTCCTTGTTTATCTTTAGACTTTATTCTTGCATAATGAGCAAAATTGACCCCCGCGATACTGCAACATCGGTGTGAAAAAGTTAAAAAAATAATAATTTAAGCATTTTGTTTAAAAATATACTGCACACCTAAACATTTTGAAGAAAATTATACCAAGTTGAAACAAAATATAATAGCTTAGCCCATAAAAAGTGGGTTTAAAATTGTTGAGCAATAAAATATTGTAGATTCTCATTCATAACTCAAAAGCTACAACTACTCCCATTGATATAGGGATACAATGACAAGAAGTTTATTGTGCAGTCAATATGGGACTAAACATAATTACCTAATCACAATTATTCTCTTAGTTACATTCCTAATATCTCTCAATCATCAAATCTCTAATTTATACTCCTAATATATTATTCCTAATATAACTATAACATTATAGTTTTTCATAATATATTCTTTAACACTCCCTCTCAAGCTGGAGCATGCATATCATACATGTTCGGCTTGTTACAAACAAGATGTACTCACTCCAAATTGTGATACGACTTAAAAGGCTGAAATCTTCTGCGTGACCTTTTTCATCGTAGTTGTTTTCATCTTCTAGTCTTTTACTTGAATGTCTTCTACTACGAACAACATCAATCAAAATCATCAAAATCGATACCTCAACCTTCTTCACAGATCGACCAGGAAACTATTAAACAAATGATCCTCACTAGGGACCCACCAAGCAAACGATCCTCTCTAGAGATCCGCCAAACAAACGATCCTCTTCACGGATCAACCAAACAAATGATCCTCTTCACGGATCAACCAAACAAACGATCCTCTATAGGGATTAACCAAATAAACGATCCTCTTCATGGATCAACCAAACAAACGATCCTCTCTAAGGATCTAATAAACAAATGATCATTCTTTAGGGATTTACCAAACAAATGATCCTCTCAAGGATTTAACAAATAAATGATCCTTCTCGTGGATCCACCAAACAAACGGTCCTCACTAGGAACCCAACAAGCAAACGATCCTCTGTAGAGATCCACCAAATAAATGATCTTCTTCACGGATCAACCAAATAAATGATCCTCTATAGGGATTAACCAAACAAACGATCCTCTTCATGGATCAACCAAACAAACGATCCTCTTTAAGGATCTAATAAACAAATGATCATTCTTTAGGGATTTACCAAACAAATGATCCTCTCAAGGATCTAACAAATAAATGATCGTTCTCGTGGATCCACCAAACAAACGGTTCTCTTCGTGGATGTGGGAGGAGCGACGGTGGGGGCCACCGTGGGTGCTGCTTCGGGTGCAGCCTTGGGTGCGGGTTTGGGTGGGGAGACGGTAGGGGCGGCGCCTAGGGCTTGGGCAAATGAGGTTACCGCCAGTGAGAGGAATGCTAGGACGAGGATCGGAGAGCAGGCCATTGATGAGAGAGAGAGAGAGAGAGAGAGAGAGAGAGAGAGAGAGGTCTAAGGTTTGTGAGGATCTAGGATTTTATGGAGGCTAGGATTTGCGTGGCTCTGATACCATGTTGAATAATAAAATATTATAGATTCTCATTCATATCTCCTAAACTACAACTACTCCCTTTATATAGAGATACAATAACAAGAAGTTTATTGTGTAGTTAATGTGGGACTAAACATAATTACCTAATCATAATTATTCTCTTAGTTACATTCCTATTATCTCTCAATCACCAAATCTCTATTTTATACTCTTAATATATTATTCCTAATATAACTATCACATGATAGATCTCCATAATATATTCCTTGACAAAAATTAATTATTTCAAGTATGTTGGATCTAAGGTGATTTAGGAAGTTGATGGGTCTATGAGTAAATGGTGGCAACGCTTTCTGTTTATAGGTAAAAGTCCTTTTTTGGAAGTGAGTGTGTTTAAAAATAAATGAGCGTAAAACGTTCCCGTTTGTAGGCAAAAAACATATATACAGTTCGTGATGATGCGGCATTAGGGTGAAAAAAGCGAAAATATAATGGTAAAACACTTGGTTGCATTACACCTAACCATTTAGAAAAATTATAGCACCTTAAATCATATAACAAACTGCTGAAATACAAAATGAGTAATTAATCTCTCTAATTGTTACTTCTATCCTTGATTGGTGGTCGTACCAACTGAGCTGCATGCCTTTATTGTCAGATTTGACATTCCAATATATATGATAAGTTATTGGAGATGAACTGTAGTAACTTTAGTATATAGTAAGTATTATCATTTTTCTGTTGAATAAAATGTTCTGTTATTCACTTTACGCATACATCTTATTACATTACTGATTCAGCAATCAATCAATGGGTTACTTATGTTTGTCCCATCGCTAATAAATCAAGCCCTAGTAGATCGTTATAGTTTAAACTTTTAAGTAGTTCTGATGCTTACCTTACTGGGTATATAGTTTGAACCTTCACGGTGAAGTGATTCTCTTACCTTTTTTTGGTAAAAGAATCATACTTTTCTTCTGCTTTGGTGTTCTCCTGGTATTAAAAATCCTTATAACTCAGTGGATACTTCTTTCAGCTCTTCCAAGCGTGACCTCTTATTTTTCTGTTTGACCTCTTATTTTTCTGTTGTGCTGTTATTTCCTTTTTGTGAACAATTATAGATTTTCATCCACCTAGTTCCCTAGCGGATACAAAGTTGTATATATCTTTATTCGGTTGAATCATCAATTTAGATTTGTTACCAGATAATAGAAATTTGTATATATTGGACTAAATTCAAGGTATAAGTGTAAATAAGTTTTAGATTTATTATAAGCTTTGTGTATTGCCCATAGTCTTTTTTGGTTCTCTTATTTGTTATTTTCCTCTGGGATTCAGATAATTGTTGATCTCTGTATCCCTCATGCTTTGTGATGTTCATAATGACAGATTTTCCTTTGGTGGGGAATATTTGTGGCTTCAACTCCTGTCCTAAGAGGAGCGGAATGGCTCGTGATAATTGGTCCTATTTTTTTGACACTGCTGCTTCTATTTGTTAGCGGCATCCCACTTCTTGAGGTTGTCCTCCTTTTAATTTTTAAAACTCTAATCCTTTGCTTTCGTTGTGGTCAAAATTCTAACTTTCATTTGTTATAACAGAAATCAGCAGATAAACGGCACGGCAGTTCAGAGGAGTACCGTATCTACAAACTCACTACCAGGTTAGTGGTATCAGCTTACTCCATCCCTGTTGTATTTTTAAACAGTCTAATAAGGGCTGCTATAACTAAATAGTTCTTTCCACCTTTTTTCCTTCACAGCCCTCTTGTTCCCTTGCCACCGGTTGTTTATGGAAATTTGCCATCATGGTTCAGGGTAGCTTTCCTCTTTGAGTTTCCTCTGTACAACCGAGGATTTCCCAGTGATGGAAGGTTACGCTGACAGCGCTTAGATTTTGCATGAGAACTTTATTCTTATATTTCTGTATATCACCTGTATGTCTAAGTTCGAGTATATATACCTTTCTTCTTTTTCTATAGATATGTAGTTGAAAGTGGACAACCCTGGCTAGCATTATTGTTTCTTTTCTTCAATGCACTTATTTTGCTTCATTTAGCTTTGTGAAATATTTCTTTCTGGAACGTTATATTGAGAAGCTACTTTGGTTTTCCTGTTTTATTAGTTATCTTTCCCAACGATAGTAATGGGATGAAGACATGCTTTATCGATAACTAAGGGTTAACGGCAAATAGACCTGCTAACTTTTATTGTTGCAGATAGACACCCCCCACCAATGAAATTTTTTTGACTCTTATCACCCTCACAGAAATGGAAAATTGTTTTCTGAAAAATAAACCTCTTGAGGGTAAAAGAGTCAAAAAGAAGTCATCCATGGGGCCTATCTGCAATTGCACGACAGTATAAAGGGTCTACCCGCGACAATAGAACTTGGGGAGGGGTTGTTTTATCCGCAATTGGACTATAGTAAAGGGGGTCTATCCGCAATTAACCCAAAAACTAAAACAATTCATGAAATCGTATTATTCTTGACTATATTGAGGTATATCCTCTGAAGCAAAGAAAGAGTACAATTCATATCTTACATTACAACTCCCACCAACAAATCTCCCTCCTCTCTTCCCTTCTCGATAACCAGGCATTTTGTCTATCCCTACCTCCAAGCATCTCTTACAATCCCCACCGGAAAGATCTCTGCTACACTGTGCCAACCCGTACAATTTTTCTGATCCTATCTCCATCATTCCAGTAGCAAAGAGCAATGGTGAAAGGTAAGCCTTTGTCTTCAGGGAGTACATCAACTCCACAACCTTCGCTTGAAATCGTAGCTGTGGTATAGTTACATTCTGGGTATTCTGCAAGTATAACTTATGTTTATGATCGATTTCACCAAAGAATTCAGTATCTGAGTAGCGTAAGAGACACTGATCAAACCAAATGATAGCCTCTTTCTTGAAGGGACAGAGCTTTCGGACATAAGCATCAGCAGTGTGAATGCATCTTTTGCATTCTGAGCTTGGAACATCACCTCGACATAGAGCAAGGCCATTCACTTTGTCGGGATCTTGCCCAATTGAGCCAAGTCCAAACCCAAGGGAGGGAGAGCCTGTAGCCAATACAAATATTAGCTGATTCAAGTTATTGCTGAAAGAGTCACCATCGCTATACTTTTCGGAGCTCGAGCATGATGTAGAAAGAGGATCGGTGGATGCAACACTTTTGAGGAGAAGAGAAACTGAGAGAAGAGGAAGAAGGAATTGCTTGAGGCAATGCATGTTGAAAAGCAAAGAGTACTGTTCCATTCAGCCATTGCTTGGTTTAATATATAGGGAGGGTTCATGGTCAAATTAGTAACATTCATGACCTTTCTGTATCTTGTTGTCAACCAAGAAGAGTAGTTGGAATTTTATTCGATGAATTAGTCTTTGTTCAGGCGGAACCAGGGAAGTTTCAGATTGACCTGTTCATCTTGATCTAGAATGTTTTTTTAAGCAGGTGCACAACTATTAACTTATTTTTCTTAGGAAAGTTCCAGAGTATGAGGTTTTATTGGTCCTATAGTTTGATTAATGCCAGGGGTGATATAATAGAGACATGAAAAAGGTGTTAACTAATATGATGGATATGTTAGAATCCTTCTGATTTGTTTACTCTAAGGTCAATGGCATGTTGTATCTCATCAGGTTTGATATACTAAAATTAGCCAAGTCTCTACTGGTGGGTTTTGTTAATCGTAGTTGGTTTATATTCAGGTTTCTTCTGGGGTGTTACCATCTAGGGAATAACTATGGATAATATTGACTGCTTAAACCGGTATTTGGCTTTGGATGAAGGAAATTCCGAAATAATTGTCAGTGACTGATTTATAAGGTTGTTTTCACGCACGAGTTTTAAGTTACATGTTTGGTTAGGGTTTACTTATTATGAAGCCTGAGCATGGAGCACCTATGACTACTTGATCCATTGACTAATTTAGGTTTTCGCTTTAGGAATCGTTTGCAGCGTAATTGGTGGATCTCGTCATCTCGGTAGGCAGTCGATGTCCGAAGGTGGGTCTGTTATAGGGCTATCGGCTGAGACACTAAGAAGAAGAAGAAGGGAGAGGGAGAAGAGGAGGATAAGGGATCGCACGTTGAGAAAAACATAAACTATACAATTATTGTAGTTTGAGCTGCTCTTGGGGGATGCTCGGTTCTGATTCATATATTACTGGGTTTAAAATATATAATTGATTGTATGTGTCGTATACTGAAACTTTCCTATAGAAATGACTCCTTTCATGGTTGCTTGTGGGATTTTTATGATTGAATTTTTCTCTCTCTTTTACCTTGCACGTATTAGTTTATTTTCTATAGAACATGTTACATCGATGCTGGGTTAATTTGAACTTTGACGAAACATGGGCCTCTTGTATAATACACATTAGACCCATTCTATGTGCAATTTACTTGCTTCTGAAATGGCTTAATATATCTAACCATGACCACTTCAATTAAATAAAATTTACCTTGTCAATTGAATTGTTATTGTCTCTAAGTACCCTCAGACTTGCAAATATAAACTCGGAGGCGGTTGATAAAATATATAATTTATGAATTGATCGACAACATTTGCATATTTTTCTTGGCTAGCTTTGCATAACAAAGAAAATTTATCCATCCAGATATACAAGACATTATCCTATACCTTGAAGAAAGGGTACAGTTCATATCTCACATTACAATTCCTATTAACAACTCTCCCTCCTCTCTTCCCACAGGGCAACAAAGCAGCAAAACTCTCCAACAATCCTCACTCGAAAGTTCTCTATTGCACTGAGCCAATCCATACAACTTTCTGTCATCCCAACAACATCCATAACTTCCAAAGCAAAAAACAACGGCGGATGAACCTCCTTCCTCAGAGAACTCATCAGTTGCGTAACCTGCGAGCTCAACGACGCATTCTGAGTATTTGACATGATGAAGCTTTCTTGCTTATCAATTTCACCAAAGAATGCATTTTCTGAGTAGCGAAGGAAGCATTCGTCGAACCAGATGGCTGCTGATTTCTTGAAGGGACAGTCCTGACAGACACGGGCAAGTGCATCGGTGATGCACATTCTGCATTCTGTGCTGTTTACATCAACTCGACCGAGAGCCAGGCCGTTGGCTTTGTTACTGTCGTGACCAACTGACCAGGAGGGGAATGAAAAGGATTTATGTATCGTGAAAATTAAGTTCATACACGAAGTTTATTTCAAAATAAAGGATATTATTATTGTGAGGTGGAGATCCTTAATTTATTTACCAGTTTCAGATGTTGCAGCATGGAACAATTTGATACCCTTAAACTTGAAAGACAATGCTACACTATAACAAACATCATTACTAGTATTTTATTTCATATATGTAAGTGATGAATTACAAAATATACTTATATTAGAACAATATTTTACCACACTAATTAAGCTTTAGTTGTAGAAAGGGTACAATTCATATCTCACATTACAACTCCCGCCAACAACTCTTGCTCCTCTTTTCCCCCCACAACAACTAGGCAGTTCTCCAACAGCACTCTCCAAACACTTCTCACAACTTTCACTCGAAAGATCTCTCGTGCACTGAGCCAATCCATACAGCATCTCCGAGGGTCCAATCCTCATCGTTGCGGTCCCAAAGAACAGCGGTGATCGACTAACATCCCTCTTCAGAGAACCCATCAGCTGCATGACCTGTGCATTGAACTCTGACTGCGACCAAGACACGTTCCCGGTGTTCACGAGGATAAATTGATCCCTGTCATCGACTTGCCCGAAGAATTCAGTGTCTGAGTAACGAAGGAGGCATTCGTCGAACCAAATGATGCCCTGCCTTTTGTAGGGACAGAGTTGACGGATCTGTGTGCTTGCATTGTGGATACAGGATTTGCATGTGCTTCTGTTGACATCGCCTCGACAAAGAGCGAGTCCGTTTATTTTGTAGGGGCTTTGATCAATCGAGCTGAGGCTGTAGCCAGTGCAGGGAGAGCCTGAGATGAGTTGGAACATAAGTTGGTTCAAGTTTTTAGCGAAGGGATCGTCGTTAGAAGTGTAGCTGTCGGAGTTTGAGCATGATGAGAAGAGTGGTTCAATGGCTGATGCATTGTGAACAAGAAGAAGGAGAAGGGAGACAATTGAGAAAAAGGATAGTTGACTATTGAAGGAATACATAATGCAAAACGACAGAAGAATTAATGGAGAGTTTAATCATTGGGCATTTGCTTAGTTTGATTTATAGGCAGATATAAGTTTGAATTTGGTGCAGTTGAAACATTTGTCTGAATTTGTCGTGGCCAGTGGAATTTTCTCCGTAAAACTGGCAAAATCATAGTTTCTAGAATGCTGACCTCGTCGATTTCTTTTTACGTAGCTCTGAGAAAAGTCATGAAGAACGACTCTTGCAAGTATGTAGGCTACAGCTAGTGCAGTATTTCATTGAGAACACTCTGACTTTTTGATTTGAACCTATTGACAGGGTGAGAGTTATCCAGAGAATATGAGGTATAGTAATACATAAATTTGGACTAGAATTCAAGATATACACAATAGATATTATTAGGTTTAATCACGATTTGATATTGTTATAGGTTTAATCCCACAATGGATGTCGTATAAGATCTACATTTTGTTTTTATGTATTCTTAGTGTTAATTGAGGATAGATCCTCTATAGTGTCGTTGTTTTGAACTTACTACCCTTCGAGTTTTCTTTTTTGCAGATAGACCCCTGAGTGAAAGTTTTTTGCACTTGTACCCTCATGGGGTTTATTTTTGAGGCAAAAGAGGATATGTGTTTTTAACTCAGGAGGTCTATCAGCAAAAATAAAACTAGAAGAGCAGTAAATATGACAATAATACAGGGTATATCCACAATAAAACCTAAATTTTATTGTTTGGTAACAGTTCTAGTTGCATATATATATTCAGCCTTCTATGAAATTAGGAATATATTATTTTTTAAAACTATGTAGCTTCCAAATTAATTATTAAGTTGTGATGTGCTTGTAGGACTTAAAAATATCCTCTATAAAATTGCGATTAAAGATTTTCTTTTCTTTTTGGATATGTTCTGATCGTTAGATTCTGAGGGATAATTGACGTCCATTTTGGCTGAAATTTGATATGGGGGATCTAAAATCCACGTAGAAGGATATTTTCTAGTTTTAGGTAATTTTATATTTTTAATAAAAACATTATTTTTACTTTTTTTTATTTCTTTTTGAGTTTATAAAAGACTCTTTTCTAGATGTGAGTAGTAGCTTTTGATGAAATAAAATCCTAGTTATTGGCTGCAGGCCTGCCGCCAACTTCTATCTTGTTATTTTTTCCTTTTGAATTTATGTAATCTGATTTCGTTGCAGTCCTAACAGGACCGCGTCAGAGTCCAAATTCAATAATAACATCTACCTATACTGCATTACTCTCGTAGGACTTGTGATCATATTTTTGTCTTTGATCCAATCCACTTCGGTTATTGTTTGTAGCGATTTGCGATCCTTGGTGTTAGACTATCCCGCTAAATCTTTTTAATAAATGTCGTCTTTACCTGCTACTTCTTCTAAATTTAAAAAAAAAATAGTCGAAATGAGAGTGTTAATTAAGAAATATATTTAGCTAGCTAGCGATGCGGTTACTATTTGTCGTCTGCATTGTATGAACGTCTTCCTTCTGAGATGATAACATCACCAGGTACGCTGTACCGAATTAAATGACCCCATTGAATCAGCATGACACTTAAACAACATCATCCTGCACCAAATTAAACAGCCTTCTGACTTCTCTCCTCCCTCCATTTTATGTTAGTCTAATATCTGCTTTTCTCTAGTTAATCAATTTCTTGATCAATTGCAGGGTTTACCCAAAAAAAAAAAAAAAAAAAAATCGTCACAGGAGTATTCACCACACAAGTTCTGCACGCTCTTCATGGCTTGCAACACGGAAATGTGTCAAAACTACTACCAATGTAGATGTCAGCCACCTAATTGCAGGTCTTGCTCTCTCATCCTTAACTGGCTATTCCTCTCAGTATTAACTCCATCCAACAGACCAACCACCCGAAAACAAATCTAGCTCGAGAAAATAATATGAGATAGGAGTCCACGTATGCCATTCTTGATAGAGACACACAAAAAACCTAACCACAGATCCATTATAGAAAGATTTGAGAGACAGTGAAAAGAATGAATTAAAGTGAAAACAATAAATAGAGACAGAGAATTTAACGAGTTTGTCAAACCATACGATTAAAACCAGGTCATGATTCTACTAATAATTTATGAAGGACTATTACAACCAATCTCTCAAATCCAGTAGAATATAAAAATATAAACCTCAAGCTTCACCACAACTTTGGAAATTGGTGTAATGATTAGGGATTTTTAACATGGTGTTAGCGGAACCCATGTTCGAATCCCACCGTCCACGAATTTAATATGGATTTTAAAAAAGATTTGATACCATTGTAATACGGATTTTACCCACGCAATCCAAGTGAAATTCTGTAGGCATCCAATTTTAACTCCAGTGATATGTATTCTCCAAGCAACAATTCTCTTAGGGGATATTTGCTAACATGCATCCGGTGAGTTTTGCATTGAAAAATGGGTCCCACAAGTGTAAAATTCTAATTTTTTTTATCAAATACATTATTTGTTTGGTATTTTTCACATCAAGGATTAAGGGTTGCCACATAGGATAGTTGCATCAAATGTAATTCTCTAAAAAATTTTGCTAATTTCATCCTGATTTATAATCTTAGTCACATGTCCTCAATAAAATTCATATGCAACCAAACAGAACTTGGTTGCATTTTATTCCCCATGAGAATCCTATTTAAAATCCAACACAAACAAACAAGATTTTTAGTATGGGGTTTTTCAAAATCCATTACATGCATCAAAATACAATTCACGAAACAAACAGCCCCTTACTGAATGTCCCCAAAAATCAATTAGTCAAGCATTAAACTCTATAAATAACATCCATGTAAAGTATGTTACCACAATACTTGCCATAATAGAGATGGTTTCCATAGAAAAAGTACTCGATATAGCAATAGCCATTGCTCTAATTCTTGTTTCTTCCTCATTTGCACTGAGTTTCTCATCAAGAAGAAGGAGAAGAAGAAGGTACCATCCCGTTGCGGGGACTATATTTCATCAACTCTTCAACTTTAAAAGGTTGCACCATTTTTGTACAGAGCTCACGAGCAAGTACAAGACTTATCGGGTTCTTGCACCCTTTCATAATGAAATATTCACGGCGGATCCAAGCAATGTGGAGTATATTCTCAAGACCAACTTCCAAAACTATGGCAAGGTATCTGCCAGCATATTTTTCATTATGCTAGTTTTCATCTCCTTGCTGAAAATTGCCATTGTTGTTGGATAAAGATAGTAGTCAACTATGTCTATGTAGCTAAAATGGAAGGGGAAAAAAATTTTAGTGGCAAGTAGTTACTAAGCATTTATGCTTAGTTTCTGTGGAGTTCCTAAATGATTCTAGGACCAACAATAGATAATACACCACCCATGCAATACAGATACTTCTGATTTTTTTTATTTAAATTAATCACATGTAGAAAATGATATAAAAGAAGGCCGTTACAACTGTAGATAAATGCACAAGCGTTAGAGATTCTTATTTGAATTTGTGTTTCAGGGGAAATACAGCTATTCAAATCTAAATGATCTCACTGGAGATGGAATATTTGCAGTCGATGGTCTGAAATGGCAGCATCAAAGAAAAGTAGCCAGTCTTGAGTTCTCCAAGAGGTCCTTGAGGGACTACAGTAATACAGTGTTCAAAGCAAATGCTGCTAAGCTCGCTTCAATTGTCTCAGATGCTGCAAAGTCCAATAGCATAATCGACGTACAAGTGAGTACATAGTTAACTGCACAAAGACCCTGTGTTGTATTGCTACTTCGAACTGACTGCTTCTGCAGTTTCATTGTTGCAGACAGACCCCTGGCCGGTTAACTTCAAACAGATTCACTAATTTCACCCAACGGCAATATATATTAAAATTCACCCAGGATAATAGAGTTAAAAAAAATAAAAAAAAAACTACCTAGGGGGTCTTTCTGCAACGATGAAACTATAATGGTAAGTTCAAAACAGTGATACTGCATAGGTCTATCTCCAATTAACCCTTTTTATTATACATGTTTTCAGTGTGCCTTGAATTATAGATCAATTTCCAACAGGAGTTGTTCATGAAATCTGCCATGAACTCAGTCTGCCAAGTTGCATTTGGAACGGAACTGAGCAGTCTTTGTAGAAATAGCACAGAATTCTCCAGGTTTCTTGAGGCTTTTGATGTAGCGAGCTCACTTATCTCATTTCGTTTTGTTGACGTCTCTTGGAAGATTAAGAAGTTCTTGAATATCGGATTTGAAGCAGAGCTCAAGCGAAGGATTGAAGAAGTCAATGAGTTCGTGTACAATATAATACGTTACAAAATCAAAGAAGCATCCAAAACCCAGAACATTTCTGTAAGAAAATTGTGCTTCCTTTCCTACAACTTGCATCCAGTGGTACCCATTTTTTCAGGGTTAATTTCACAGACACCTGTACTTTCCCTTTTGAACTTAGTATCCTTGTAGTTTTATTATTACAGATAGACCCTCTCGGTTAAACTTTCTCCACTCTTTTTGACTCATTAGCTTCACCCAGAGGTAATATCTACCAAAATTTCACCAAGGTAAAAGATTCAAAAAGCTAATCCAGATGGTCTGTGTGCAACAATGAAACTATACGGATAGTAAGCTCAAAATAATGAAACTACAGTGGCCCCATGTGCAATTAACCTCCTTTTTTTTTTTAATCAAAATACATATTTTTCTAATGATTTTAAGTGGAATTGCAGTTGATGAAGAAAATGGATATACTTTCCAGACTTCTTGACGAGAAGGAGAAAGACCCACAAAACATAACCACCAAATACTTGAGAGATATCATTCTGAGTTTCATAGTTGCAGGAAAGGATACTATAGCCGTAACTCTAACCTGGTTTATTTATATGTTATGTAAACATCCCTCCATCGAAGCCAAGGCCTTCAAAGAAGTGATCTCTGCTACTGAAGGAATTGGGAAAAGTGAATCAATCAATGAATTCATATCGACTTTAACCGATGAAACACATGAAAATATGCATTATCTCCATGCCGTGCTTACAGAAACTCTCAGACTCTATCCTGCAGTTCCAATGGTACATTAAGACTATTTATTCGTAGTGTAAAATTTGCAAAGTTTCTTAATAAGTTCAGAATACATTTTGTGATGCAGGATCCCAAAATTTGTTTCAATGATGATATCTTACCAGATGGATATAACATTAGGAAAGGCGATATGATAATCTACTTGCCATATGCAATGGGGAGGATGAAATTTATATGGGGCGATGATGCAGAGCTTTTTAGGCCGGAAAGATGGCTAAATGATGCAGGAGTTTTCTCACCAGAAAGCCCTTTCAAATTTACTGCTTTCCAGGTAATAAACAATTTTCATCGAAAGAAAGTGATCAAATTTGTTTTTGAGCTTTCGTGAACTATGGTATTGTTGTATTACAGGCAGGTCCTCGAATATGTCTAGGAAAAGAGTTTGCATACAGGCAGATGAAGATATTTGCAGCTGTCCTCTTGCGCTTCTTCACATTTGAGCTGAGTGATAAAATTTCTCCTAAGTACAAAATTGTGTTTACTCTAAATATTGACAAGGGACTCCATGTCTACGCAAGATTCAGATGAGAACTCAAAATTGATAAGTAAATGATGTGTTGTAAATACAATATGTAATAAATATTATGATGTAAGTATAAATGGTGTATATTGTGACTAGCTACTTTATGGTGACAAGAACGTGCCCTCCGATTTAGCATGCAGCACGTAAGAACAAATTAATGTTTTTCTCTATATCTAGTAATAACGTGGAGGAGTTTATAGGAGGATATCTGAGAGTTTCGACAAAAGCTACAATTACATCTTAAACTCAATTTTGTTCTAGAACTATCATTTTGTTTCTAGAACTATCATTTACATGTAGCTAGTTCAATTTACTGTTTCATCTCCCACATGGTGTTCATGGCGCTACAAGTTAAATTACTTTTAGAGTAAGGGTTTTTCAATGTTGGAGGGCACGTAAAGAGTAAGGGTTTTTCAATGTTAGTGGGGGCATGTAAAGAGTAAGGGTTTTGAAATTAGTCTCCCCACATCTTTCATATTTTGAAATTAGTCCCCCAAATATTGATATTCTGAACTAGTTCCCAAATCTTTTAAATATTTTTGAAATTAGTTCTTCTAGTTAGTGTTGAAAGATTTGTGGAGACTAATTTTCAAAACACTTAAAATATTTGGGGATTAATTTTGGAACACGTAAAAGAATAGGGAGACTAATGGTATGAGAGATTAGATTTTAACTTCACCCAAAACTAACATATTCATTATTTTCTTATTTTTGACTCATTAAATTAAAGTGTAGATGTTTTACAGACCTCTATCAAGTGCATTTCCATATGAAAAACAAAATTTCATTAAATTAAACAACAAGGATGACAGGTTTTTTCCCCCTCAACTTTTTAGATGAAGGGCTTTGTTGACAAAAAGGATATAGATGAAGAGGGTCTATTGTAATTCACCTGAGATTTCTTATTTTATCATGATTCTATGGTGAGTTCAATACTTTATTCTTTTCTCAGCACCATCTTTCCGCTAGTTGAGTACCTTTTTTTTTGTTTTGGAGAAAAGTTGACTATCAATGTTGTGGAGCTAATGTTGTCTAGCTTGGTTATTCATTGGGATTTTTGCTTTTAGGCACAAAGTTTGGCCCCTATTTATCGAAAAACCCATTAAGTTTCATCTGTTCTCATAGACCCAAAATGTCTATACTCATTTACTTAAATCCATTTTTAATGTACATCTCTCGCAATTTCCTGAGATTGCTAAGATAATGCATATATGCCTCATCTACAACCAATGTTCTAGATGTTGGATGTCGTGTACATGTCGGACGGCTGAAATCCATGTCAGATAGCAGAAATTCGGGATATGTAGTAAAGATCGGATTGCCATATCGGATTGTGTGCATATGTATAATATAATATCATATGTATAATATAATATCTAACTGCAATCTAAGCAATACTTAACAAATTCTATAGTCCAAACATACAAAAAAGTAAATAACATTCACACTTTATATAGCAAATTGGGGATACCAAAAAGTGAATTTTGTTGTTTATATAGCAGATTGGGGATATTTGGGAATTTATCTTTTTTCATTAATTAGGTTGAGAAGAAAAGATCGAAAAGATGTTCCACTTCACATCGGAGAGGATAAGTATTATGTTTCAGTAGCTAACGATGTAGATACCAGATTGGGTTGAAATGCCAGCTTATCTACCGATCAAAATGCCTCGATATAGCAGAGGAATGGATAGATGTTGTGACATCTCTACCGATGGATCGGGTTTTCGAATTGAGAATATGGATGGAGTCCAAAGAAGAGATGTCACCATGTATGTCAAAAAGCTAAAGAACCAACCTCCATGGTACAACAAGCATTACTTAAACTGGGCATTTAGATTTAGGAACATCATCTCTGAAGTAAATCGCTCAATCTAGATATCATTTGCTTCCAGAAGGTTGAATATATACTTTTTGAGGCCTACATGGAGCATGAGCTCGAAGACTACCGCTTCATTTATAACATGAGGAAGGAAGACAAACCTGTTTCTGGATGCGCAAGCGCATATAAGCGGCACAAATTTTCATATGCAAACAATTATAAGTTTGACCTAAAGAGTTCCAGCAGATATTTCGCCATTTGTAGCAGATCTCTCCACGCACAAAGCTCTGCTACGTAATGTTGCAATCATACTGGTGCTAAGATAAAGGATAAACTTGAAAAAGTGTTTATAACAAATGTACATCTCTCAAGATTGCTAATATAATAAAGATACACCTCATCTACCATTAAGATTTTAAATGTCGGATGTCGGGTTCATGTCGGATGGCTAAAATCCATGTTGGATAGTGAATATCGGGAATATGTTGGGGGATATGTAGTAAATATCGGATGGTGTGAATAGTGTAATATAATTTCTTAAATGCAATTTAAATAATACTTAATAAATTCTATAGATATATAAAAAATAAATAACATTCATACTTATATAACAAATTGGGGATACAAAAATGTAAAATTTGTTGTTCATATAGCAAATTGGGGATGTTTCGAAATTTGATTTATTTCATTAATTAGGGTGAGAAGAAAAGATCGAAAATATGTTCCACTTCATATCAAAGAGGATAAGTATTATGTTCCAGTAGCTAACAATGTCGAATACCAGATTGGGTTGAAATGCCAGCTTATCTACTGATCAAAATGCCTTGGATATTGGAGGTATGGACAGATGTTAGACATCCCTACTGAAGGATCAGGATTTTGAATTTAGAATATGGATGGAGTCCAAAGAAGAGACGTAACCTGAATCTGATTTAGTGATAACATTCTAAACATACAACATCTTATCGGACACGTATGTCAAAAAGCCAAAGAATTAACCTCCATGGTACAACAAGCATTACTTAAACTGGGAGTTTATGTTTAGGAATATCATCTCTGAAGTCAAATCACTCAATCAAGATATTGTTTGCTTCCAAGAGGCTGAATATACCATTTTTGAGGAAAAAAATAGAGGATGAGCTTGAAGACTACTGCTTTATTTATAACACGAGGAAGGAAGATGAACCTATTTCTGGATTCGCAAGTGCATCTAAGTGGCACAAATTTTCAGACGTGGACAAGTATAAGTTGGACCTAAAGAGTCTAGTAGATAGTTCGCCGTTTGTAACAGATCTCTCCTCGCACAAGGCTCTGCGACCTAATGTTGCAATCATACTGGTGGCTAAGATAAAGGATAAACCTAAAAAAGTATCTATAACTAATGTACATCTCTTGCCATTTCCCGATATTACTAAGATAACACAAATACCCTCATCTGCAACTGAGGTTTTAAATATCGAATGTCAGATTCATGTCAGACAGCTAAAATCTATGTTGGATAATGAAAGTTGGAGATATGTCTGGGGGATATGTAGTAAATATCGATTTCTATATTGGATGGTGTGCGTGTATGTAATATAATATCCTAAATGTAATCTAATCAATACCTAATAAATTTTATAGTCTAAACATACCAAATAAATAAATAATAAATAACATATGATGTTTAAGGTCACCATCCGAGTGCTTGACCTGCAAAATATGAAAATATTGTTAGAAAATATAGAATTGTATACAACGAATGAAGCAAGTAACATATAATATAACATATACAGTGAAAATCAATAACCTAATTTTTATGCAATCACAAGATTCATATCCATAAAGAAACATAAACAAAAACAAAATAAATAAACAACCAAGTTTTAAAAGTTATAATAGCTCATAATTGTTTAACATCCAAAAAGTAAATCCAAAATAACATAAAAGCGAAGACGACTAGAATCAATCTTTATCGGAATCGAAAGTAGAAACATCCTGATCCTCCTCATCCGACTCCGAGAATGATGTCTCCATCTCTTCTTCCTCTTCATCTTCCATCAGGTCCTTCCCCTTCCATGAAAATGATTTTCACTTTTTCTTTCTTCTATATGTTTGCATCATTGCACTCTTTCTCTTCCTTGGACTAGCTCCCAAAATGTCTCCAGTTTGTCTAAAAGTCAAACATTCTCTTAGAAATATTTTATCATCATTATCATTTCCCTTTGAAGCCATCAACCATTCGGAAACTATTTCCTCATTATCATAGGCGGATAAATGATCTCTATCTGTGACAGCATGTTTGTTCTTCAACTTTGCATTGAACTTGATAAAGACTAAGTCATGGAGTTCTTTATGAGTTAGTCTATTCCTCTTCTTCATACGAATCTACAAAATAAAATTATGAATTAGCACAAAAAACTAGTCATCAAATGCTACAAGCCTACAACATGATTAAAATTTAAGAAACAGTATTATCATCTCAAATGTACTCTAATTTCTTTTACAACCTGAAGAGCTAGATGTCAAGGCTAAAATTCTCATTGACATCTTCCTCAACTTGGGAATATCATTCCCATAAAGTCTTCACCATGTAACTAGTTAATTCATAATTAAAAAAATTAGTACCTTACAAATTTCTAATAGAGGTTAATAAAGTAATTCAAATAAAAATATAAATTACCCAGATAATCACCTTTAGTAGCTCTCGCTTCACATATTCATCCCCAAATGACCTCAGGCATTCATGATAGGTAGTTGAGCTCCAATCTTTGTGAAAGTCATATGATCATTTGGATAGAGTTTATGCATACACTTCACAACGGCTTTCATGAAGCTTCCATCATTTTCAATCTCCGTGTAAGCCTGATAATAGAAATAGGGATTCAAATAGTAGCTCGCTTTATATAGTGTACCATAAAGCCTCTTCTTAAATCTCAGCTGAATTATATTCAATATAGGAATATACTTTTCTCATCATTCCTAAGGGTCGCTTTTGACTCATCCATAGCTACTAACATGTCCCCATCTATAAATCTCATAGAAGAGACCTTATCACCACCGGCTCTTCGAAGAACCTTCACCAAAGGATTAAATACTTTGAGGGCAAAGTCTATATTATTCCATAACTTGTTGCTAACAATTATCTCAGCAACCTACAGACAATACAAATAATCTAACAATCAATTAAATATATATGATAAAAGGAATAATTTGTAGCTACAATTTTAACTTTAAACCTATACCTTTTTGCCCACTGATGTTCCTGAAAGGCTACAATCCATCAATTGATCAGAGATGAACATCTGCCTCATCTCTTTCTTGTGATCCCTTAATTGTTGTAGAGAGAGGAATGCCGTAGCAAACCTTATAACCCCCGGTCTCACAAGATCACCCTCAGTAAACTATCTAAACAATTGAGGAGACTTGGTGTGATTATATACGAACACTGATACACTTCTTCCCATAACAATGGCATTACCAATGAGCTTTACATTGGCTATGTTGGATAATATCAAGTTCACGATGTGTGCCGTATAAATGGTCCAAAATATGTTTTTCCTCTTCTCCACCAACAAATTAGAGGCCACTATATTGTTCGAAGCTCCATTGGTGATGATCTGCACCATATTTTCCTTCCCTAACTCATCAATAGCATTGTTCACAAAGTCACTAAAATACTTAGCATCGTGCTTATCGGTCGATGCGTCATGTGAAGATAAAAATAAGCCCTCTCAGCAAAATGTACAACTATGTTCATGACGCTTTTAGATTTTTGATCACTCCAAGCATCGATCATTAAAAAACAACTGTTGACAGCACGTGTCTTCTTGACAACTGTTGGGATGCGGGGTCAACGCCCGCACGCCACGGAAGCGATATCACTTGAGAGAAGGCTTTGTATATTCCCGTTTCACGAAGGAAACAAGAATAGAAAGTAAAATATCCCAACAAAGTGAGATATCTACTCTTCCTCTCAACGATTACTAGAATTTGAATCAAGGGAACCTACAAACAATAGCAAATTCACAAAGAAAACAAGAAAGACACGAGATTTACATGGTTCTAAAAATTGCCTACGCCCACGGGAGGGGTGAGGGAGATTTGACTATAAAGAACAATCGACGACTTGTACAATCCACAAGCTCGTCCCAAAGAAAAAACTTTGATTTTTATCCAAGAGAAATTGACCTCTCTCTTGTAGAATCTCTCCAATCTTTCTCTTTTTCTCTCTCTAGCCGCCGCCAAAAAACCCTAGCTTTTTCTCCCTTTTTCTTCACTTTTCTCCACTCCACAAATCCTAAGTTTAACTCCCTATTTAAAGGGAATTAATTAAGAATTTTCCTTCAACCTAGCCGATGTGGGACTAAAACTTTTTTTTATTTTTTTTATATGGTTGCTACAGGAACTTCGGGTTCCTGTAGCAACGTGGGACCCACGTTCACAATTCTCCACCTCGTACATCATTTGATAAACCTCAAATTTTGGATGAACACGAGAAGAACACCGCGAACATTACTAGAGAGATCTCCATCAGCCAAACCAGGCCAATCCAGCTGCGCCACTATCTGGCCGGTACACTGCATTCTACTGTGGGATCAAGCTAACCGTAGTTCTGTACTTATTCTCCATATAGTTGTAGGCATCAAAAATTGCTGAAGAACCTCAAATATGACTAAATCATGAGAAGATCGAAGGACAACGTCGTCGAAATCTCAAGAAGCCCAACACGGGGAAGATTGTGTCTCGCCACGAAGCGAGACACTTTGATGTGTCTCGCAACTAGCGAGACACTTTGATGTGTCTCGCCACGAAGCGAGACACTTGATGTGTCTCGCCACGAAGCGAGACATTTGATGTGTCTCGCAACTAGCGAGACACTTTGATGTGTCTCGCAACTAGCGAGACACTTTGATGTGTCTCGCAACTAGCGAGACACTTACTTGTGTCGCCAAAGGCGACACCGTAATACTTAAAACGAGCTCTTGAAGGGTCTAAATCAATCTTTGGTGGGGCCCAATTGACTTTATCAACGTAAAGAGACGTTCATCTACTTCAATGGCGGTTTGCAGAATCGCCACTAAGCGTGATTCTAGGGCATTTAATCGTGCCTAAAAGCGGAAAACCGTTACGGCTGGAGGGGCGACAGCGCCTCGCCCGATCAGTGACCCATCTTGCACCTGCTGTAGCGAGGCGGCCTACTACCCTGCCGATGGCGAAGCTTGGCAGGGCTCGGTGCCAGCTAGCTGCAAGTGTCTGCACTTATGACACTTGTGTTTCAAGAGGGCACGCTTCCCAAAGATTATAAATACCCTCCTACGCCCACTTGGGCGGGGGTCGGCTATCGAAGGGGCAATCGAGATCCAAGCTTCGGAGTTCAAGAACACGATCCACACGGAGATTCCTCGAGTTTAAGCTTTGCCTTAATTCTTGAGAAGAGTAGATATCTTACCTTGCTAAGATATTTCTTTGAAGTTCTTGTTTCCTTTGAAGCATCAACTAAACCCGTCGATTCGACGATCGCTGCTCGGTGGTCCACGGATTACGCATCCCGACGCGAGCAAAGTCCAGCGGGGAGATCTACACTTGTAGCGTCTTTTGTTGAGTTTGTGAGAGAGTTATTTAATTTCTTTGTAACTGAGAACCAAAAGTGTAATTTTCTCAAGTTTTACAAATGGAACCAACTTTCGACCCAAACACGATGGCGACCACGTTGGGAGCCAACGGTCTCGAGCCCGAGATCGTTGTGTCGCGACTCTACGGCGATGGTGACCTCATGGTTGATGGAATAGACTACTTCTTCGATCAAGCCAAATTGAAGAATATCTCTCCTCTTCCTCATCAAAATCCTCCTCATCCTGCAAACATTGGAGGATCTCATCCTCTAAGAGGGAGGTTCGTTCTGTTGTGATGCGCAACGATTTTTGTTCGCTTGCGACAGAGGCGATTTCCCCTCTCAACAAGATCTCAACTGATATGACGAAGAGAGCTCGCCAAAGACGACGTCAAAAGATGGCTCGTCAATTAGCCAAGGCCACAGGTCAGCGGATGGAGTTCACTATCGATCGAACTCACATGATCAAAGCGCCAACAAACTACGGCTTCAACCCGTCAGCACTCCTGCCAAGGAAGAATGGATTCTTGTTAAAAGGACTCGATTGACAAGGAAGGAGCGCGCTCAAAAACGCCGTGCACGCTTTGCTCGAGCACGTGCTGTTGTTCGCAAGGCGCAAGAGTCAAAATCAACCCAGCAATCGGCTCAAAATCGCCAAGCATGGATCCCGAAGTCGACATCAAAATCGGCTCAAGAATCTGCCTCGCCAACAACATTCAGCCGAGACAGTGTAAACTGCCTCGCGCCAGCGAGACAGTCTGAGCTGCCTCGCCAACAGCGAGTCGAGTGTGTCTGCGGCCCGAGAGCGACCAGACGCCTCGCCAACGTGGCGATCTTCCATGCCTTGACAAAAAATGGGCTTTTCCGCCCCTTTCTTCCACTTTTCCGGCTGAGGTATCAACCGTTAAGTCTGGAAATCCGTCAACTTCGGTGTTCAGTCGCTTTGGTCCACAATTGAGAACCAAAGTCAAAACACCGGTAATGAAACGTTTGGGTCACCCGATCCATAAACAACGACAGGTTGGGGGCCGTACCCAAATTCCAAGTGATGTTCAGAAATGTGCCGAGCCATCTGACACAGCTCAAACTGAAAGAATTTCTGTTGCATCTCGTTTGAGCATCCCACAAGGGGTCCACGAGTCTGCTGAGAAGAATAAGTTGAGGCAAGTGACTCGCAAAATCACGAGAGATGACCAGACCCTCGTGATTCATACGTAAGCAACTTCGATGACGGCCGCGACGGAAGTTGTCTCTCAAGTCAAAGAGTCGACGCCCCAAAGAAGACGTGTCCTCCATTAAGGACAACGCTACACTTGGGGGTGGAAGTGCAATTTGTAATAACCCACACCAACCATATCATCAGGCTTGGGGTAGCAACACACGAAAGAGGACGATCGACGAAATAGATTGTTCTTGCTCGTGCAAAATTGATTAAGACGTGGTTATCGATGTGCTCGCTTCGAGTCGAACGCCACCCACAAAGAGCTTCAGTATTCGAACGGCTTTCCCTGTTAGCAACGGAAAATCTGAAGCCACAGTCAAGACGACGTCGAAGAAGAAAGAGATCATCCATCCAGTTTGATGAGTTTCCCGAAGTGACTATCAACATGGTGAACAAAGGGAAAGGACCGGCGACGGATGCATCCGGACTTCACTCTGGAGGAAAGGTTGGGTCTCGATTTCTCAAAGAATGTCTCGTTACAATTATAGCCGCTCAACGATCGACTATAGAAGGATGCATGAGGAGAGTCATCCGATGACTAAGCTTCCAAATCAATTCGGCGATAGCTTCCGATGACACAATGTCAAGTGTTGGTTGTCATCCCAGAGAAGCTTTTACCATTACTCCCGATGTCCTGGCTCAAATGTTACAAGAAGCCTTAGCCAAGCAAAGAGAAGAGCTTAAGGCCGAAATGAGAACAGAGATGGAGCTAGCCATGCAACAGATGAGGGAGTTGCAAACCCAAACGGTTGCACAACCTGGGTCCAGTCAACAGCCTGAATCCAGTCAACAAGGTGGAGTTACCCACCATAATGCTCATAATGTCGAAGACAGTGATTCGGAGATTGATGAACACATTTATGCTGATCAACCTCCAAAGAAAGCTGCATTTGATGCTCAAGGTGGAAATGGTCCAATTCCTCCTATTGGAAGCGATCCAAAACAAGGGGAGGATGATGGCGAAAGGATGAAAGAGCTTGAAGATAAAATCAATGCTTTGATGTCCGCACAGGAAGTCAAAAGGACTGGTATCCCGTGTCCATATCCTAGAGAGTGGGATTCAATTTCTTACCCGCCGAAATTCAATTTGATCAACTTCACGCCATTTGACGGGAGAGGGCCACCTACACAACACCTGATTTACTTCAAATCACATTTGGGGGTGATCTCAGGAAATGAGCCTTTGATGATTCGGTCATTCGTTGGTACCCTTCGCGGGGCTGCCTTCGATTGGTATCGAAGACTCAAGGCCGGGAGTATTAATTGCTGGGAGGACATGGAAAGCTTGTTCCTCAGCAACTTCTTCGATGACGACACCGAAGTTTCGATTGGAACCCTCTTGGATGAAAAGCAGAAGAATGGGGAGACAATTGACACTTTCGTTAAGCGTTTCCGCAATAAGGCCATAAACTGCAAAGATCCAATCACCGAGGAATTCATATTGCGACGCAGACAATAATCTTTCCATTGATCTGTTGGAAGTCATGGGGGTCGTCCCACCAAATACATGGAAAGATCTGAAAATACGAGGAGAACAAGCCAACGTTTCCTCGAAGGAAGAAAGCCGAAGAGGCAAAATGACTACCGACCCTCGTATAAATTTTTCCTCTCGTAATAGAGGAAAGGCATCTGTGACTGCTGTTAGTCAAACGTCGCAACCACGATCGCGCCAAAAAGCTTCTAAATCAGAATTCCACAGGACATACTCTTTCAAAGACGAAGAGGTTCCAATCATCTTCAAACACCTTCTTGATAACAACAAAATCAAGTTGCCCCCGATTACAAATCAAGAGGAGGCTGACAAGACTTCGGACCCTAAATACTGTGCGTACCACAGGAGGATCCTCCATCCTACTAAGGATTGCTTAGCTCTCAAGGCCATCATCCAAGCCTTGGTTGAAGCCGGCGTCTTAACGCCGAAATAAGCCGAATGAGAAATCACTCCGACAGGTATACGAGTATAAACTGCTCCCTTTCCTCCGATGAGTACAAGAGGTTAAACTGCTTCTCCTTCTTACTCCAATAAGAATATGAGTATAAACTATTCTAAATGAATGCAGTCCAGTTTTGCAAAGAAAACTGGGGGTGGATAATCCATGAACGAAAGGTCCACCTCCACATTGAGCGATCAAACCTTCCTACAATTAGGATTGTCTCAAAATTCCTATCTTGGTCAAACCTTTCTACAGTTAGGACCATAATCAAAATCCCTCTCGATTCCTTCCATGAGCGAAGGTCCACCTCCACATTGAGCGATCAAACCTTAGGATTAGGATTGTCTCAAAATTCCTATCTTGGTCAAACCTTCCTACGATTAGGACCATAATCAAAATCCCTCTTGATTCCTTCCATGAGCGAGAGGTCTACTTCCAAATTGAGCGATCAAACCTTCGGCGGTTAGGATTGTCTCAAATATCCACCGGGTCAAATCTTCCTACGCTAGGACCATGGTAAAAATCTTCTCTCGATTCTTTTATGAATGAGAGGTCTACTTCCAAATTGAGCGATCAAACCTTCCGACAGCTAGGATTGTCTCAAATATCTGCTGGTCAAATCTTCCTACTGTTAGGACCATAATCAAAATCCCTCTCGATTCCTTCCATGAGCGAAGGTCCACCTCCACATTGGCGATCAAACCTTCCACGGTTAGGATTGTCTCAAAATTCCTATCTTGGTCAAACCTTCCTCTGATTAGGACCATAATCAAAATCCCTCTTGATTCCTTCCATGAGCGAGAGGTCTACTTCCAAATTGGCGATCAAACCTTCGGCGGTTAGGATTGTCTCAAATATCCACCGGGTCAAATCTTCCTACTGTTAGGACCATAATCAAAATCTCCTCTCGATTCCTTCCATGAGCGAGAGGTCCACTTTCCAGATTGAGCGATCAAACCTTCGGCGGTTAGGATTGTCTCAAAATTCCTATCTTGGTCAAACCTTCCTACGCTTAGGACCATGGTAAAAATCTTCTCTCGATTCTTTTATGAATGAGAGGTCTACTCCAACAAAGGGTTCGTTGCCCAAGAGAAAACACAAACAAGCCGCAATAATGACCGATGTTTCTCAAGGCATTCAATTACAACTCAAATGATGACTTTCAAGATGAAGATGATTAGTCCAAAATCGACTTCGACATTTTAATCCATTCAAATACAAATGCAACAGATATTGATCCCAAAGTATGGTCACGACGTCAGAGCCGTGGTTCAAGAAACTGGCAAAACATGGGCCTCTTCTACAAAGTTCAACGCTGAACGTAAGCAAGATCTTATCAAAGTATTCCACTTCGATAAAATACGAGGAGTCTGAAAACTTTGGAGGGGGTATCTGTAGGCATCAAAAATTGCTCAAGAACCTCAAATATGACTAAATCATGAGAAGATCGAAGGACAACGTCGTCGAAATCTCAAGAAGCCCAACACAGGGGAAGATTGTGTCTCGCTACAGTGCGAGACACTTATGTGTGCCTCGCCACTAGCGAGACACTTTGATGTGTCTCGCCGCGAAGCAGACACTGTGTGTGCCTCGCCACGAAGCGACACTTTGATGTGTCTCACTGCTACGACAGTGTGTCTCGCCACGAAGCGAGACACCTTGATGTGTCTCGCAACTAGGAGACATTTTACTTGCGCGCGCAGACACCCGTAATACTTAAAACGAGCTCTTGAAGGGTCTAAATCAATGCCGTGGGGCCCAATTGACTTTATCAACGTAAAGAGAGACGTTCATCTACTTCAATGGCGGTTACCGCTGAAGATACCCACTAGGCGTGATTCTAGGGCATTTAATCGCGCTAAAAAGCGTGAAAACCGCTACAAGGTGAGGGGACGGCACACCGCCGCCGCCGCCGAGGCAGCCATACCGCCGCCGCCGCTAGCGCAGGTAGCCAATCGCCGCCAGCGAGCGGTAGGTAGCTTGGCTGAGGTACGAAGCCGCCACTAACCGCAAGTGTCCTGCACTTATGACACTTGTGTTTCAAGAGGGCACGCTTCCCAAAGATTATAAATACCCTCCTCGTCCACTTGGGCGGGGGCTGCTATCGAAGGGCAATCGAGATCCAAGCTTCCTGAGTTCAAGAACACGATCCACACGGAGATTCCTCAGTTTAAGCTTTGCCTTAATTTGAGAAGAGTAGATATCTTACCTTGCTAAGATATTTGCTGAAGTTCTTGTTTCTTTCAAGCATCAACTAAACCCCGCCGATTCGACGATCGCTGCCGGTGGTCCACGGATTACGATCCCCGCAAGCAAAGTCCCACAAAAAGAGATCTACACTTGTAGCTTCTTTTGTTCGAAGTTTGAGAGAGTTATTTAATTTCTTTGTAACCGAGAACCAAAAGTGTAATTTTCTCAAGTTTTACAAATTGAACCAACTTTCGACCCAAACAATAGTCTCCACTCACCCCATCACCGCCTCAGGGCCATGCCTCTTGGGCATCAACACGGTTGATATGAAGCAAGTCCAAGCAATGCTTAAACTTGCTACCAGGACCACCTTAGTTAACATGTTCATGGGATTCTCATTCGTGTGTACCTTCATGAGAGAAATATTGCCTTCTCTATGACATCTCGATGAAATGATACGACATCGATATGCTTGGTAATGCAGCATGATGAACTTGATTCTTCGCCAAGTGAATTGCACTCGACCGCCGCACCACAAGTTCACGCTCTCCCTCGCCAATCCCCAAATCATCTAGAAGATCCCACAACCACAATGCTTTTCACTTCTCGCCATGGCCATGTACTGCCCCTCAGTAGAAAGTACCATCAGAGTCGCAACATCGACGCCAACTAACCAGCCCCATGTATCCTGAATACATAACCGAGTAGATCTCCGCCTATCTAGATCGCCGCATAATCGAGTCCACAAACCCATCAATCGACATGTTTCTCCACCAAAATACGACTCAGATCAACGGTACCCTTTAAGTACCTCAGACCCACTTCATCGCTTCCCGCGTCTTTCCGGATTCGCCATGAATCCATCGACCACACCGACCGCCTGTGGAAATATCCGGGCGTACACACCATTGCGCATATTGCCGCCAACCGCACTAGCATAGGGAACACGCCCATGTGCTTCTTCTTCCACGTAGTAGGAGATTGTTTACCGTAAAGCCTAAAGTGTGGAGCCAATGGAGTCACCACCGACTTAGCACTTTGCATCCCGAACCTCGCGATCACCCGCTCTATGTAGCCCTTCGACTCAAGAACAATCGCGGTTTGCGCTCTCTTCTAATCTCCATACCCAAGATTTTCCTAGTAGCCATGTCCTTCATCTCAAACTCTTCACCAAGTTGAGATTTCACCTATCTATCTCCACCACGCTCTTAGAAGCAATAAGCATATCATCCACATACAAAAGGAGATAGATATAATTACCTCCACGAAGCTTCTGGATGTAAACACAACAATCATAGTCGCCGAAAACCCATGCTTCAGATGAAGGAGTCAAATCGCTTGTACCATCAGTTGGGAGATTGTTTCAATCCATACAAGGACTTCTTCAAACGACACACATGATGCTCCTTGTCCTCAACCTTGTAGCCCTCGTTGATGCATGTAGATCTCTTCATCCAAGTCTCCGTGCAAGAAGGCCGCTTTTAACATCGAAGTTGTTCCACCAAGATCGCCATGAGCAACAATACTCAATAGCACCGAATAGAAGTGTGTTTCACCACCGAGAAAATATCTCATTGTAATCCACACCCTCTCTTTGTGCAAACCCCTTAGCCACTAGCCTTGCCTTGTACCTTGTACCACCGAAGCTCAAAGATCTTCTTTTCTTTTATACACCCACTTACAACCAATAGCTTTTCTTCCTACTGCAATGGGACCACCTCCCATGTTTGGTTCTTCAGAAGAGATTCCATCTCTTCCTCCTTCGCAGCCTAACCAACTCTCACTATTCTTGTCCCGAATAGCTTCCTTGAAGGAGACCGCTCATCCTCCTCCACCGAGCGATTCAACCAAATTAACTGCCCATAGTGTTTCAGGTTGATCAGCCCCCGCCTTCTGCATGCTTGTATGCTCGCCTTGGCCTAGTGGAAGCCAAACTATCCTCGAGCCGTTGTTGTAGTGCCTCGTATTCTCCCCGCTGAACCTCCTCCCCGCCAAGCTCATCATCTACCCGACTTCCCACTTAAACACCGACTAGAACCTCGTTGGTCTTTAGGTTCTATTTCAATAACTCGAGACTTAGAAGTCTCATCGCCTTAACACCATCATCCTTGGACGCCTAGCAATCATGGATTTTCATCAAAGGTAACATCCCCGCCGATCACTTAACTTTGAATCTTCAGACACTAAAGGCGATAGCCTTTTACGCCTTTCGATATCCCAAGAATATTGCCTTCTTGGCCCTCGCGTCAAGCTTTCCCTCATTGATGTGATAGTAGGCGGTACATCCAAAATTCGAGCCTATCATAATCGTGATGTTCTCCGACCACACCCTATAGGGTGTATCACCATCCAATGTCGAATGTGGTGAATGGTTCACAATGTAACAAGTCAGAGCCACCGCCGCCCACCATTCGCTGCCCAATCCAAATGTGATGATCGATACTCATTGCTTTCTCCGCAATGTTGGTTCGATCTCTCTGCGACCCCATTACTGGCGTGGTGTTGACTGTCGGTGTCGAACAATTCCCTCGATCCGCAGAACTCCTTGAAAGCACCATTTGTATACTGCACCGCTATCGATCTTAGTGTCTTCAATTTCTTTCCCCGCTCGTTTCAACCATTGCTCTCCACTTCTTGAATGTCTCAAACACCTCATTCTTATGCTTCGTAAAGTAAATCCAAGCATACCTCGAATAGTCATCTATGAACGAGACATAATATCTCGAACCACCCTTAGAAGTGGTTTGAGCCGACCCCAAACATCCGTGTGCACATAATCTAGTATCCCTCGCTCTTAGACTTGCTTCTCGGCCCGAACCACGTGTGACTTTCCATACACACAATCCTGCAAAAATCCATGCTAGGTTCCTTGATTCTTCGCCAGACCCTCTTTACCAAGCGAACTAGACCCTTCTCGACATATGCCCAAGCCGCCTATGCTATAACCGTGTGTGCTCACATGGGTCTCCACCACTTCCTTCAGTTCCAACATTTGCATCTCCGTCACCGTCGTGCACGAGAGAGTATATAAATTACCGTGACGAATACCCTTCATCACTATAAGGAAACCCCAACAACCTTCTTTACTCCGTTCTCGTAACAATTTTGCAACCGCCGGAGTCCAATGCACCAACCGAGATAAGATTCTTCCGCAAGTCGGGAACATGCCTCACATCCGTCAAGGTTGAACCACTCCATCATGCATCTTGATTTTGATATTACCTAGCCCCACCGCTTTACAAGCATGGTTGTTCCCCATCAATCGGTTCCACCATCAATGCCTCGTAGATAGTAAACTACTTCCTATTTGGACACATGTGGTAAGAGCAACCGAATCAAGTATCCACTTCAGAAGATATCCTCGCCACCCGTGGCGACATAGCACTCCTTATCGCTCCCTTCCTCGAAGCGTGGCTTCGCCTCTTCCTTGCCCCTCTTCTCTCGGTCTTGTTGTTATTTTTCTTTCCACCTACTCTCTTATTTGGACGGTCGACCTTGAAATGCCCAACTTCACGCATTTGAAACATGATTTTCCATAAGAGGTCTCGATTTAGATCTAGACTTTCCTCCCTTGCCTTTTCCTCGCTCATTGCTCCTTTCTCTAGCAAATAATCCTCGCTTGTTCTTTGTTACCACCAGTAGTCATGTCACGGTTACAATCTTCAGAAGGTCATCCGCTAGAAGCGCCGTTCTAGTCTCATCCATCTTCAAATTGTCTCCTACAAGCATCGGTGTTTGCACGGTTCTCATAAGACTTGACGCAGTGAGTAGAAAGCGCCGATCCTCATCTACAACTTTCACATCTATGTCTTTCAAATCGATATGATCCTATCAAACTTGTTGATGTATTCCGGATTGATGAGCCCTCCTCCATCTTGCAAGTATACAATTTGGATTTTAAATAGATCGGTTCGTTAGACTCTTAGTCATGAAGGTACTTTCTAACTTCTTCCACACACCCGCAAATGTTTCCTCTCCATCTACCAAGAAAGCTACATCCCTTTCAAGGCATAGGATAATCGGCCTTGTGCTTCGGATCCGCTCCTCCCAATCCTCATCGGACATATCCTTGTGCTTCTTCTCTTTTCGACCAAAGCCTTGTGCAATTTTTGCGAAATCGGTGAGTTTTCATCGCATCCTCCAATAGGAAAAATCATTCTTCCCATTAAACTTTTCAATCTCGAATTTTCCTACTTTGACCGATTCTTGGTAGGCGCCATTCTCCGTTTGTATAAATCCGCTTCTCTCGAAATTAGAGCACCACCTCAAACCGAAGCTACACCACTTCGATCGAATAGCACTCGATACCAATTGTTGGGATCGCGGGGTCAGCGCCCGCCTTGTGAGCGATATCACGAGAGAAGGTTTTATATATTCCCGTTTCACGAAGGAAACAAGAATAGAAAGTAAAATATCCCAACAAAGTGAGATATCTACTCTTCCTCTCAACGATACTAGAATGAATCAAGGGAACCTACAAACAATAGCAAATTCCGACAAAGCGGTAAAGACCACGAGATTTCGTGGTTCGGCAAAATTGCCTACGCCCACGGAGGGGTGAGGGAGATTTGACTATAAAGAACACCGACGACTTGTACAATCCACAAGCTCGTCCCAAAGAAAAACTTTGATTTTACCCAAGAGAAATTGACCTCTCTCTTGTAGAATCTCTCAAGCTTTCTCTTTTCTCTCTCTAGCCAAAAACCCTAGCTTTTCTCCCTTTTTCTTCACTTTTCTCCACTCCACAAATCCTAGTTTAACTCCCTATTTAAAGGGAATTAATTAAAATTTTCCTTCAACCTAGCCGATGTGGGACTAAAACTTTTTGTTTTTATATGGTTGCTCTGAGAACTTGGGTTCTGTAGCTGACTTCTCTGAACAGGTTCTGTGCAAGATGGACCACGTTCACAACAACTACTAACTTTGTGATCTTGGTGAGAGTAATCATGAGAAGATGAGGTTTAATGATAGGGTTTATTGCCTAAACCCAAAGTTTTACCCTCATTTATTCTAAACCCACAGCTTCCAAATCAATTATAAACCCAAAATGCTCACTAAATTATTTTTAAATCCACTTTATGTCTTTCAGTAGTTTATAATCACCGCACAACTGCACACTTTTCATGGCTTACAACACTACAATGTGTCAAAACTACTACAACCTATGTAAATGTCAGTCACCTAAATGCAGATTTTAGTCATTCCTCATTTGTCATTTCTCTTATTGTTACTATTAACTTGATCCAACGTACCAACCTCCTGAAAACAAATCTGGCTCAAGAAAATCAATTAGTTATGCATTAAGCTCTATAAATAGTATCTATGTAAATAATGTTAGCACAATACTTCTTGCCATATATAGAAGATATGGTGGCTACAAAAATAATACTAGCTATAGCAATATCCATTGCTCGAATAAATTTTATTATTTTGTTCACATTGAATTTATCGGTACTAGGAAGGAGAAGAAAGTATTATCTAGTTGCTGTGTATATCAAGAATGTTTTGCTAATTACAAGTAGTTATAACTATCTTGCTACTTGAAAGCAACAAGCCAATCTAACTTCAACGATTGAACAATTTAGCGTAACCAGGGATGGATCTACGTAGGTTCAGGTTTGGCAAGTGCCCAAACCTGAAAATTAGGAAAATTAATAGGCAATAGGCTTAATTTCATTAACTTCTACATTAAATCACTACAATAAACACAGATTCCCCACTTGAAATCTTGGCTTAATTACCTATTAACTGAATCATCATGTGACCTTGATTGAATCTCATTCATTTCTTCAATCAAGAAATGTTCACCCTAGTTACCTACATTAAATCTTACCTATATATATATATATATATATAAATACCAAATTACATCCTATCATAAGCGTGGTTGCCCTTGCTAAAAGTTTGTTGTAATTGCCTATCACCTAAATTTTCGCCTTTCCTTTGGTTGAATCTCATCCATTCAATCAAAATACACTAACCTCAATTAAATTCAAACAAAACAATACAAAATTAAAACAATACATAATCCTAATAGTAAAACTTTATCTACCATCCCTCTTTCTCTAAAAAGATTATGCCTAATGAATTTTAAGAAGAATATATATATATATATATATATATATATATATATATATATATATATATATATATATATATATATATATATATATATATAAGACTCCTATGAACTTAAGTTCATAATGAATAGTGGTGCACCAACTTTTTATCCACTCATCTTGCCTTGAGATTTGTGATGCACAAATCTCAAAGTGGCCTTTATATCTTTCACGGATCCCAAAGCAAGATGAGTGGTTAGAAAAGTTGGTGCACCACTATTCATTATGAACTTAAGTTTATAGGAGCATTGCTCTCTATATATATATATATATATATATATATATATATATATATATATATATATATATATATATATATATATATATATATATATATAGAGAGAGAGAGAGAGAGAGAGAGAGAGAGAGAGCAAATCTCATATAAACTTAAGTTTATAGGAATAGCATACACCAACTTTTTATCCACTCATCTTGCCTTGAGATTTGTGATGCACAAATCTCAAAGTGGCCTTTATATCTTTCACGGATCCCAAAGCAAGATGAGTGGTTAGAAAAGTTGGTGCACCATTATTCATTATGAACTTAAGTTCATAGAGCCTTGCTATATATATATATATATATATATATATATATATATATATATAGAGAGAGAGAGAGAGAGAGAGAGAGAGAAGAGCAAATCTCATATAAACTTAAGTTTATAGGAATAGCATACACCAACTTTTTATCTATTGATGTTGCCTTTAGATTTGTGCCATCAAGTTTATAGAATCGAACCCGCCTCTCACACGAGGGAGCCACACGGTTTTGCCATGTGACCCATCGGCCACCCCTAGTTTATAGGAGATTTGCTCTCTCTCTCTCTATATATATATATATATATATATATATATATATATATATATATATATATAAGACTCCTATGAACTTAAGTTCATAATGAATAGTGGTGCACCAACTTTTCTAACCACTCATCTTGTTTTGGGATCCGTGAAAGATATAAATCCCATTTTGAGATTTGTGCATCACAAATCTCAAGACAAGATGAGTGGATAAAAAGTTGGTGCACCACTATTCATTGTGAACTTAAGTTCATAGGAGCCTTGTTTCTCTATATATATATATATATATATAGAGCAAGGCTCTATGAACTTAAGTTCATAATGAATAGTGGTGCACCAACTTTTCTAACCACTCATCTTGCTTTGGGATCCGTGAAAGATATAAAGGCCACTTTGAGATTTGTGCATCACAAATCTCAAGGCAGATAGTGGATAAAAAGTTGGTGCACCACTATTCATTATGAACTTAAGTTTATAGGAGCATTGCTCTCTATATATATATATATAATAATAATAATAATAATAATTATTATTATTATTATTGATCACCTCCTTTTATATAAATCTAACTCTTTTGTTGGCAGAGCACGCAGCTTTGCTTTCAACTTTAACATAAAATTTTACAAGTAAGTGCATCTTAATTTTTATTTACAGATTTATAAATTTTTTCTAGTATATTAACTTGCTATTTTTAGAAATTAGTTTGAAACTTCTGCGCCCAACCTAAACGAGAATCTTGTACAACCGTCTAACTGTACAAAGATGTGGGTCCAGCCGTATGAAAATTGCACCTAGGGTTTTTACATGAAGATAGTATTCAGCTATTCATATGCAGCTACAATGGCAAGGAATAAAATTAAGTGGCAACTAGTTACCAAGTATTTTATGTTTTCTACAGCGATTCTAAATGATTCTACCAACAACAGAAACTAAACGACCTATGCTCTACAGCTCATCTGATATTTTTAATTGATCACATATAGAAACGTTACTTAAGTTAATAAATAAAAAAAAACCATTGCTTGAAGCAAACAAAAATAATGCTCGTTTCATGCACAAATGCTAAGTTGATCTCTTTTAGCAAAAAACTAGACTTGTGGATAATTGCACCAGTCTCAGAGATTCTTATGAGAATTAATTTGTGTTTCAGGGGAAATATAGCTATTCCACTATAAAGGATCTCGCTGGTGATGGAATATAATTTGCTGTCGATGGTCTGAGATGGCGGCATCAAAGAAAAGTAGCCAGCCTTGAGTTCTCCGAAAGGTCCTTGAGACTTACAATAATACAGTCTTTAAAGCAAATGCTGCTGAACCTGCTTCAATTGTTTCAGAAGCTGCAAACTCTAAATAGCATATTGTTATGACAAATTTCCAGGAATAAACTAATATCAATCACACGAAAGCACAGAAAAATATCAAGAAAATAAATAACACACGGATATATGTGATTCGGTTTGTAGCCTACGTTGAGAATAACTTTACTAAATTGTGAAGAATACAATATGAAAATCTCTCAATTATTCAATCCTTGATACACCCCGATAATCTCAGTATAATCTCTCTCTCAAACAATCTCTAAACTTTATACAGCAAACCAATAGAGAGCCACACAAAAAATCCAATAATAGCTCACGGGTTCAAAGGAGCCTGCAGGAATTGATGCTTGCCGCTGCTCAACAGAATCACTACACAAGGGGATATTATGTAGGCTAAAAACGGTGACCAAGAGATTGTTGCATAACATAATTCTTAGACGTAATAATTCTGAATGACTTGGACTCTTGTGAGTCCTTATCCCCTCAAAGCAACAAACCAATAGGAATTCAAATCCTATGAGAAATAGGATTAATAACCTAATCCTAATCATCCGCAAACATTGGAGGATCTCATCCTCTAAGAGGGAGGTTCGGTTGTGATGCGCGAACGATTTTGTTCGCTTGCATGCAGGCGATTTCCTCTCAACAAGATCTCAACCGATATGACGGAGAGCTCGCCAAAGACGACGCCAAAGATGGCTCGCCACTAGCCAAGGCCCCGAGTCAACGGATGGAGTTCACTATCGATCGAACTCACATGATCAAAGCGCCAACAAACTTAGCCGCTTCAACCCGCCACATCTCGCCAAGGAAGAATGGATTCTTGTTAAAAGGACTCGATTGACAAGGAAGGAGCGCGCTCAAAAACGCCGTGCACGCTTTGCTCGAGCACGTGCTGTTGTTCGCAAGGCGCAAGAGTCAAAATCAACCCAGCAATCGGCTCAAAATCGCCAAGCATGGATCCCGAAGTCGACATCAAAATCGGCTCAAGAATCCGCCGCCAACAACATTCACCGAGATATAAACCGCCGCGCCAGTCAGAGCGAGTTGCCTCGCCAACAGCGAAGTCAAGTAAATCGCCTCGCTACCGACAGTTGAATCGCCACAATGCAGGCGCTTTCCATGCCTTGACAAAAATGGGCTTTTCCCCTTTCTTCCACTTTTCCTACAGGTATCAACCGTCCGAAATCATCAACTTCTCGGTTCAGCACGCTTGGTCCACAATTGAGAACCAAAGTCAAAACACCGTAATGAAACGCTGGGTCACCCGATCCATAAACAACGACAGTTGGGGCCGTAATCCAAATTCCAAGTGATGTTCGAATGTGCCGAGCCATCCGACACGTACCAAACCGAAGAATTTCGCTGCATCTCGCTTGAGCATCCCACAAGGGTCCACGAGTCCGCCGAGAAGAATAAGTTGAGGGTGACTCGCAAAATCACGAGAGATGACCGCACCCCGTGATTCATACTAGCAACTTCAGATGACGGCCAGCGACGGAAGTTGTCTCTCAAGTCAAAGAGTCGACGCCCTAAAAGAAGACGTGTCCTCCACTAAGGACAACGCTACACTTGGGGTGGAAGTGCAATTTGTAATAACCCACACCAACCATATCATCGCCGGGGTAGCAACACGAAAGAGGACGATCGATTTAAATAGATTGTTCTTGCTCGTGCAAAATTGATTAAGACGGTTATCGATGTGCCTGCTTCAGTCTAACGCCACCCACAAAGAGCTTCAAGATTCGAACGGCTTTCCTCATAGCAACGGAAAATCAAGCCACGCCAAGACGACGCCGAAGAAGAAAGAGATCATCCATCCGCTTGATGAGTTTCCGGCGACTATCAACATGGTGAACAAAGGAAAGGACCGGCGACGGATGCGATCCGACTTCACCTCGAGGAAAGGTTGGGTCTCGATTTCAAAGAATGTCTCGTTACAATTGCGAAGCTCAACGATCGACTATAGAAGGATGCATGAGGAGAGTCATCCGATGACGAAGCTTCCAAATCAATTCGGCGATAACATGACACAATGTCAAGTGTTGGTTGTCATCCCAGAAGCTTTTACCATTACCCCGATGTCCCGCTCAAATGTTACAAGAAGCCTTAGCCAAGCAAAGAGAAGAGCTTAAGGTCGAAATGAGAACAGAGATGGAGCTAGCCATGCAACAGATGAGGAGTTGCAAACCCAAACGGTTGCACAACCCGGTCCACCAAACCAATCCAACAACAAGGTGGAGTTACCCACCATAATGCTCATAATGTCGAAGACAGTGATTCGAGATTGATGAACACATTTATGCCGATCAACCTCCAAAGAAACGATTTGATGCTCAAGGTGGAAATGGTCCAATTCCTCCTATTGGAAGCGATCCAAAACAAGGGAGGATGATGGCAAAGGATGAAAGAGCTTGAAGATAAAATCAATGCTTTGATGTCCGCGACAGAAGTCAAAAGGACCGGTATCCCGTGTCCATATCCTAGAGAGTGGGATTCAATTTCTACCCAACAAATTCAATTTGATCAACTTCACGCCATTTGACGAGAGGGCCACCTACACAACACCTGATTTACTTCAAATCACATTTGGGGTGATCTCGTGAAATGAGCCTTTGATGATTCGGTCATTCGTTGGTACCCTTTCATGCCTTCGATTGGTATCAAGACTCAAGGTCGGAGTATTAATTGCCGAGGACATGGAAAGCTTGTTCCTCAAAGAACTTCTTCGATGACGACACCGTTTGATTGGAACCCTCTTGGATGAAAAGCGTAAGAATGGGGAGACAATTGACACTTTCGTTAAGCCGCTTCCGCATAAGGCCATAAACCGCAAAGATCCAATCACCGAGGAATTCATATTGGACGCAGCCAATAATCTTTCCATTGATCTGGAAGTCAGGGGTCGCCCCACCAAATACATGGAAAGATCCGAAAATACGAGGAGAACAAGCCAACGCTTCTAAGGAAGAAAGCCGAAGAGGCAAAATGACTACCGACCCCTCGTATAAATTTTTCCTCTCGTAATAGAGGAAAGGCATCTGATCGCCTGTTAGTCAAACGTCGCAACCACGATCGCGCCAAAAGCTTCTAAATCAATTCCACAGACATACTCTTTCAAAGACTAAGAGGTTCCAATCATCTTCAAACACCTTCTTGATAACAACAAAATCAAGTTGCCCCGATTACAAATCAAGAGGAGGTCGACAAGACTTCTGACCCTAAGTACCGTATGCACTCACGAGGATCCTCCATCCTACTAAGGATTGCTTAGCTCTCAAGGCCATCATCCAAGCCTTGAGTTGAAGCCGGCGCCTTAACGCCAAATAAGTTTAAAGAGAAAACACTGGATGTGTATACGAGTATAAAATGCTCCCTTTCCTCCGATGAGTACAAGAGGTTAAACTGCTTCTCCTTCTTACTCCAATAAGAATATGAGTATAAACTATTCTAAATGAATGCAGCCCAATTCTGCAAAGAAAACTGGGGGTGGATAATCCATGAACGAAAGGTCCACCTCCACATTGAGCGATCAAACCTTCCTACAATTAGGATTGTCTCAAAATTCCTATCTTGGTCAAACCTTTCTACAGTTAGGACCATAATCAAAATCCCCTCTCGATTCCTTCCATGAACGAAAGGTCCACCTCCACATTGAGCGATCAAACCTTCCGACAGTTAGGATTGTCTCAAAATTCCTATCTTGGTCAAACCTTCCTACAGTTAGGACCATAATCAAAATCCCCTCTTGATTCCTTCCATGAACGAGAGGTCTACTTCCAAATTGAGCGATCAAACCTTCCGACAGTTAGGATTGTCTCAAATATCTGCCTGGTCAAATCTTCCTACAGTTAGGACCATAATCAAAATCTCCTCTCGATTCCTTCCATGAACAGAGGTCCACTTTCCGCATTGAGCGATCAAACCTTCCGACAAGAAGGATCGCTCCAAATTCCTATCATGGTCAAACCTTCCTACGCTAGGACCATGGTAAAAATCTTCTCGATTCTTTTATGAATGAGAGGTCTACTCCAACAAAGGGTTCGCTACCCCAAGAGAAAACACAAACAAGCCGCAATAATGACTGATGTTTCTCAAGGCATTCAATTACAACTCAAATGATGACTTTCAAGATGAAGATGATTAGTCCAAAATCGACTTCGACATTTTAATCCATTCAAATACAAATGTGATATTGATCCCAAAGTATGGTCACGACGCAGCAGAGCCTGTGGTTCAAGAAACCAAGCAAAACATGGGCCTCTTCTACAAAGTTCAACGCTGGAACGTAAGGCGATCTTATCCAGTATTCCGCACCTCGATAAAATACAGGAGTCTCAAAACTTTGAGGGGTATCGTAGGCATCAAAAATTGCTGAAGAACCTCAAATATGACTAAATCATGAGAAGATCGAAGGACAACGCCGCCGAAATCTCAAGAAGCCCAACAAAGATTGTGTCTCGCTACGCGAGACACTTATGTGTGCCTCGCCACTAGCGAGACACTTTGATGTGTCTCGCCGCGAAGCCGACACTGCGGTGTGCCTCGCCACGAGCGATTTGATGTGTCTCGCTAGCAGACATTTTGTGTGTGTCTCGCCACGAACGACATTTGATGTGTCTCGCAACTAGCGAGACATTTTATTTGTGCTCGCCAAAGCGCAGACACCCGTAATACTTAAAACGAAGCTCTTGAAGGGTCTAAATCAATGCCGGTGGGGCCCAATTGACTTTATCAACGTAAAGAGACGCTCATCTACTTCAAGGCGGTTACACGCTGAAGATACGCCTTACCAGGCGATTCTAGGGCATTTAATCGCTCAAAAGCGGAAAACCGCCGTACTGAGGGATTACATCGCCGCCACCAGGTCCATACCGCCGCCGCTAGCGGTAGCTACACCGCCAGTGAGCAGAGCGCATGCCAGGTAGTTCAGCCGCCAGCTTAACCGCAAGTGCCCCGCGACTTATGACACTTGTGTTTCAAGAGGGCACGCTTCCCAAAGATTATAAATACCTCCACGCCCACTTAAGGGGTCGGCTATCGAGAAAGCAATCGAGATCCAAGCTTCCTGAGTTCAAGAACACGATCCACACGGAGATTCCTCAGTTTAAGCTTTGCCTTAATTTGAGAAGAGTAGATATCTTACCTTGCTAAGATATTTGCTGAAGTTCTTGTTTCTTTCAAGCATCAACTAAACCCCGCCGATTCGACGATCGCTGCCGGTGGTCCACGGATTACGATCCCCGCAAGCAAAGTCCCACAAAAAGAGATCTACACTTGTAGCTTCTTTTGTTCGAAGTTTGAGAGAGTTATTTAATTTCTTTGTAACCGAGAACCAAAAGTGTAATTTTCTCAAGTTTTACAAATTGAACCAACTTTCGACCCAAACAATAGTCTCCACTCACCCCATCACCGCCTCAGGGCCATGCCCTCTTGGGCATCAACACGGTTGATATGAAGCAAGTCCAAGCAATGCTTAAACTTGCTACCAGGACCACCTTAGTTAACATGTTCATGGGATTCTCATTCGTGTGTACCTTCATGAGAGAAATATTGCCTTCTCTATGACATCTCGATGAAATGATACGACATCGATATGCTTGGTAATGCAGCATGATGAACTTGATTCTTCGCCAAGTGAATTGCACTCGACCGCCGCACCACAAGTTCACGCTCTCCCTCGCCAATCCCCAAATCATCTAGAAGATCCCACAACCACAATGCTTTTCACTTCTCGCCATGGCCATGTACTGCCCCTCAGTAGAAAGTACCATCAGAGTCGCAACATCGACGCCAACTAACCAGCCCCATGTATCCTGAATACATAACCGAGTAGATCTCCGCCTATCTAGATCGCCCGCATAATCGAGTCCACAAACCCATCAATCACATGTTTCTCCACCAAAATACGATTCGTGATCAACGGTACCCTTTAAGTACTCAGACTCCACTTCATCGCTTCCCAAGGCGCTTTTCCCGGATTCGCCATGAATCCATGACCACACCGATACTGTGGAAATATTCGGGCGGTACACACCATTCGCATATTAAGCCAACCGCACTAGCATAGGGAACACGCCCATGCCTTCTCTTCCACGTAGTAGGAGATTGTTTACCGAAGCCTAAAGTGTGGAGCCAATGGAGTCACCACCGACTTAGCACTTTGCATCCCGAACCTCGCGACACCACTATGTAGCTCTTCGACTCAAGAACAATCACCGGTTTGCCCGGCTTCTAATCTCCATACCCAAGATTTTCCTAGCGCCCCATGTCCTTCATCTCAAACTCTTCACCAAGTTGAGATTTCACCTATCTATCTCCACCGCTCTTAGAAGCAATAAGCATATCATCCACATACAAAAGGAGATAGATATAATTACCATAAGCTTCGGATGTAAACACAACAATCATAGTCGCTGAAAACCCATGCTTCAAAGATGAAGGAGTCAAATCGCTTGTACCACTGCCGAGGAGATTGTTTCAATCCACAAGCTGACTTCTTCAAACGACACACATGATGCTCCTTGTCCTCAACCTTGTAGCCCTCGTGTTGATGCATGTAGATCTCTTCATCCAAGTCTCCGCAAGAAGGCCGCTTTTAACATCGAAGTTGTTCCGACCAAGATCGCCATGAGCAACAATACTCAATAGCACCGAATAGAAGTGTGTTTCACCACGAGAAAATATCTCATTGTAATCCACACCCTCTCTTTGTGCAAACCCCTTAGCCACTAGCCTTGCCTTGTACCTTGTACCACCAGCTCAAAGATCTTTTTTTCTTTTATACCCACTTACAACCAATAGCTTTTCTTCCTACTGCAATGGGACCACCTCCCATGTTTGTTCTTCCAAGAGATTCCATCTCTTCCTCCTCCTTCGCAGCCCAACCAACTCTCACTATTCTTGTCCCGAATAGCTTCCTTGAAGGAGACCGCTCATCCTCCTCCACCGAGGCGATTCAACCAAATTAACCTGCCCATAGTGTTTCAGGGGTTGATCAGCCCCACTGCACTCTTGTATGCTCGCCTTGGCCTAGTGGAAGCCAAACTATCCTCGAGCCGCCTTGTTGTAGTGCCTCGTATTCTCCTCGCGAACCTCCTCCCCGCCAAGCTCATCATCTACCCGACTTCCCACTTAAACACGACTAGAACTCGTTGGTCTTTAGGTTCTATTTCAATAACCCGAGACTTAGAAGTCTCATCCGCCTTAACACCATCATCCTTGGACGCCTAGCAATCATGGATTTTCATCAAAGGTAACATCCCTCGCCGATCACTTAACTTTGAATCTTCAGACACTAAAGGCATAGCCTTTTACGCCTTTCGATATCCCAAGAATATTGCCTTCGGCTCTCGGCTGCTTTCCTCATTGATGTGATAGTAGGCGGTACATCCAAAATTCTCAGCCTATCATAACTGCAGATGTTCTCGACCACACCCTATAGGGTGTATCACCATCCAATGTCGAATGTGGTGAATGGTTCACAATGTAACAAGTCAGTAGCCACCGCCGCCTTCCACCATTCGCTGCCCAATCCAAATGTGATGATCGATACTCATTGCTTTCTCCGCAATGTTCGGTTCGCTCTCTCAGACCCCATTCTCACGTGGTGTTGACCTGACCGCCCAAGGTCGAACAATTCCTCCCCGATCACGTAACTCCTTGAAAGCACCATTTGTATACTGCACCGCTATCGATCTTAGTGTCTTCAATTTTTCCCGCTCGTTCTCAACCATTGTTTCCACTTCTTGAATGTCTCAAACACCTCATTCTTATGCTTCGTAAAGTAAATCCAAGCATACCTCGAATAGTCATCTATGAACGAGACATAATATCTCGAACCACCCTTAGAAGTGGTTTGAGCCGACCCCAAACATCCGGTGCACATAATCTAGTATCCTCATTTAGACTTGCTTCTCGTGAACCGAACCCCTCGTGACTTTCCATACACACAATCCTCGCAAAAATCCATGCTAGGTTCCTTCAGATTCTTCACAGACCTCTTTACCAAGCGTAACTAGACTTCTCGACATATGCCAAGCCGCCTATGCTATAACCGTGTGTGCTCACATGGGTCTCCACCACTTCAGCCTAACCACGATCTCCTCGCCACCGCTGCATTCGAGAGTATATAAATTACCGCGGACGAATACCCTTCATCACTATAAGGAAACCCCGAACAACCTTCTTTACTCCGCTTCTCCTAGAATAATTTTGCAACCGGAGTCCAATGCACCAACCGAGATAAGATTCTTCCGCAAGTCGAACATGCCTCACATCCGCAAGGTTCGAACCACTCCATCATGCATCTTGATTTTGATATTACCTAGCCCCACGCTTTACAAGCATGGTTGTTCCTCATCAATGGTTCCACCATCAATGCCTCTCGAGATAGTAAACTACTTCCTATTTGGACACATGTGGTAAGAGCAACCGTAATCAAGCATCCACTTCCCGAAGATATCCTCGCCACCGCGGACGACATAGCACTCTCTTATCGCCTCCTTCCTCAAACGTAGTCGCTTTCCTTGCCCCTCTTCTCTCGGGCTTTCCACCTACTCTCTTATTTGACACCGACCTTGAAATGCCCAACTTCACCGCATTTGAAACATGATTTTCCGCAAGAGGTCTCGATGATCTAGACTTTCCTCCCTTGCCTTTTCCTCGCCATTGCTCCTTTCTAGCTAAATAATCCTCCTGCTTTGTTCTTTGTTACCACCTCGAGTCATGCACACGGTTACAATCTCCGAAGGTCATCCGCTAGAAGCGCCTAGTCTCATCCATCTTCAAATTGTCTCCTACAAGCATCGTTTGCACTGTGTTCTCATAAGACTTCTGGCAGACAGAAGTCGAGAAGCTACCGATCCTCATCTACAACTTTCACATCTATGTCTTTCAAATCTGATATGATCCTATCAAACTTGTTGATGTATTCCTGATTGATGAGCCCTCCTCCATCTTGCAAGTATACAATTTGGATTTTAAATAGATCCGTTCTAGGACTCTTCGCCATGAAGGTACTTTCTAACTTCTTCCACACACCCGCAAATGCTTCCTCTCCATCTACCAAGAAAGCTACATCCCTTTCAAGGCATAGGATAATCGACGCCTGCTTCCGCAGATCCAGCCTCCTCCCAATCCTCATCGACATATCCTTGTGCTTCTCTTTTCCACCAAAGCCTTGTGCAATTTTTATAAATCGAGTTTTTCATCCGCATCCTCCAATAGGAAAAATCATTCTTCCCATTAAACTTTTCAATCTCGAATTTTCCTACTTTGACCGATTTATCGGTAGACGCCATTCTCCGCTTGTATAACCGCTTTTCGTAAATTACCGAAGCACCACCTCAAACCGGTTACACCACTTCCGACCGAATAACAACTCGATACCAATTGTTGGGATGCGGGTCAACGCACAAGACGCCACGAAGCGATATCACCGAGAGAAGGTTTTATATATTCCCGCTTCACGGCAAGAATAGAAAGTAAAATATCCCAACAAAGTGAGATATCTACTCTTCCTCTCAACAAGATTAGGACTGAATCAAGGAACCTACAAACAATAGCAAATTCACAAAGAAAACAAGAAGACGAGATTTACGTGGTTCGGCAAAATTGCCTACGCCCACGGAGGGGGTGAGGAGATTTGACTATAAAGAAACCAACGACTTGTACAATCCACAAGCTCGTCCCAAAGAAAAACTTTGATTTTACCCAAGAGAAATTGACTCTCTCTTGTAGAATCTCCAAGCTTTCTCTCTCTAGTACGCCAAAACCCTAGCTTTTTCTCCCTTTTTCTTCACTTTTCTCCACTCCACAAATCCTAGTTTAACTCTATTTAAAGGGAATTAATTAAGAATTTTCCTTCAACCTAGCCGATGTGGGACTAAAACTTTTTGTTTTTATATGGTTGCTACAGAACTGGTCTCAGAGCGGCTTGCACAGAACCCGAGGTTCTGTAGCAACGTGGGACCCACGTTCACAACAACTACTAACTTTGTGATCTTGGTGAGAGTAATCATGAGAAGATGAGGTTTAATGATAGGGTTTATTGCCTAAACCCAAAGTTTTACCCTCATTTATTCTAAACCCACACGCTTCCAAATCAATTATAAACCCAAAATGCTCACTAAATTATTTTTAAATCCACTTTATGTCTTTCAGTAGTTTATAATCACCGCACAACTGCACACTTTTCATGGCTTACAACACTACAATGTGTCAAAACTACTACAACCTATGTAAATGTCAGTCACCTAAATGCAGATTTTAGTCATTCCTCATTTGTCATTTCTCTTATTGTTACTATTAACTTGATCCAACGTACCAACCTCCTGAAAACAAATCTGGCTCAAGAAAATCAATTAGTTATGCATTAAGCTCTATAAATAGTATCTATGTAAATAATGTTAGCACAATACTTCTTGCCATATATAGAAGATATGGTGGCTACAAAAATAATACTAGCTATAGCAATATCCATTGCTCGAATAAATTTTATTATTTTGTTCACATTGAATTTATCGGTACTAGGAAGGAGAAGAAAGTATTATCTAGTTGCTGTGTATATCAAGAATGTTTTGCTAATTACAAGTAGTTATAACTATCTTGCTACTTGAAAGCAACAAGCCAATCTAACTTCAACGATTGAACAATTTAGCGTAACCAGGGATGGATCTACGTAGGTTCAGGTTTGGCAAGTGCCCAAACCTGAAAATTAGGAAAATTAATAGGCAATAGGCTTAATTTCATTAACTTCTACATTAAATCACTACAATAAACACAGATTCCCCACTTGAAATCTTGGCTTAATTACCTATTAACTGAATCATCATGTGACCTTGATTGAATCTCATTCATTTCTTCAATCAAGAAATGTTCACCCTAGTTACCTACATTAAATCTTACCTTATATATATATATATATATATATAAATACCAAATTACATCCTATCATAAGCGTGGTTGCCCTTGCTAAAAGTTTGTTGTAATTGCCTATCACCTAAATTTTCGCCTTTCCTTTGGTTGAATCTCATCCATTCAATCAAAATACACTAACCTCAATTAAATTCAAAAAAACAATACAAAATTAAAACAATACATAATCCTAATAGTAAAACTTTATCTACCATCCCTCTTTCTCTAAAAAGATTATGCCTAATGAATTTTAAGAAGAATATATATATATATATATATATATATATATATATATATATATATATATATATATATATATATATATATATATAGTAAAGATCTATGAACTTAAGTTCATAATGAATAGTGGTGCACCAACTTTTTATCCACTCATCTTGCCTTGAGATTTGTGATGCACAAATCTCAAAGTGGCCTTTATATCTTCTTTGGATCCCAAAGCAAGATGAGTGGTTAGAAAAGTTGCACCACTATTCATTATGAACTTAAGTTCATATTTTAGTTTCTCTCTCTATATATATATATATATATATATATATATATATATATATATATATATATATATATATATATATATATATATATAGAGAGAGAGAGAGAGAGAGAGAGAGAGAGAGCCTTATGAACTAAGTTCATATGATAGGTGCACCAACTTTTCTAACCACTCATCTTGCTTTGGGATCCTGAAAGATATAAGTTTACTTTGAGATTTGTGCATCACAAATCTCAAGGCAAGATGAGTGGATAAAAAGTTGAAGACCATTATTCATTATGAACTTAAGTTCATAGGAGCCTTCTATATATATATATATATATATATATATATATATATATATATATAGAGAGAGAGAGAGAGAGAGAGAGAGAGAGAGAAGAGCAAATCTCATATAAACTTAAGTTTATAGGAATAGCATACACCAACTTTTTATCTATTGATGTTGCCTTTAGATTTGTGCCATCAAGTTTATAGGAATCGAACCCGTGCCCTCACCGAGGGAGCACACGGTTTTGCCATGTGACCCATCGGCCACCCCTAGTTTATAGAGATTTGCTTTCTCTCTCTATATATATATATATATATATATATATATATATATATATATATAGAGCAGTTTCCTATGAACTTAAGTTTAATGAATATGGGCACCAACTTTTCTAACCACTCATCTTGTTTTGGGATCCGTGAAAGATATAAATCCCATTTTGAGATTTGTGCATCACAAATCTCAAGACAAGATGAGTGGATAAAAAGTTGGTGCACCACTATTCATTGTGAACTTAAGTTCATAGGAGCCTTGTTTCTATATATATATATATATATAGAGCAAGCGCCTTGTTCATATTGGTGGAGGCACCAACTTTTCTAACCACTCATCTTGCTTGATCCGTGAAAGATATAAAGTTACTTTGAGATTTGTGCATCACAAATCTCAAGGCAAGATGAGTGGATAAAAAGTTGGTGCACCACTATTCATTATGAACTTAAGTTTATAGGAGCATTGCTTCTATATATATATATAATAATAATAATAATAATTATTATTATTATTATTGATCACCTCCTTTTATATAAATCTAACTCTTTTGTTGGCAGAGCACGCAGCTTTGCTTTCAACTTTAACATAAAATTTTACAAGTAAGTGCATCTTAATTTTTATTTACAGATTTATAAATTTTTTCTAGTATATTAACTTGCTATTTTTAGAAATTAGTTTGAAACTTCTGCGCCCAACCTAAACGAGAATCTTGTACAACCGTCTAACTGTACAAAGATGTGGGTCCAGCTGTATGAAAATTGCACCTAGGGTTTTACATGAAGATAGTATTCAGCTATTCATATGCAGCTACAATGGCAAGGAATAAAATTAAGTGGCAACTAGTTACCAAGTATTTTATGTTTTCTACAGCGATTCTAAATGATTCTACCAACAACAGAAACTAAACGACCTATGCTCTACAGCTCATCTGATATTTTAATTGATCACATATAGAAACGTTACTTGTTAATAAATAAAACCATTGCTTGAAGCAAACAAAAATAATGCTCGTTTCATGCACAAATGCTAAGTTGATCTCTTTTAGCAAAAAACTAGACTTGTGGATAATTGCACCAGTCTCAGAGATTCTTATGAGAATTAATTTGTGTTTCAGGGGAAATATAGCTATTCCACTATAAAGGATCTCGCTGGTGATGGAATATAATTTGCTGTCGATGGTCTGAGATGGCGGCATCAAAGAAAAGTAGCCAGCCTTGAGTTCTCCGAAAGGTCCTTGAGACTTACAATAATACAGTCTTTAAAGCAAATGCTGCTGAACCTGCTTCAATTGTTTCAGAAGCTGCAAACTCTAAATAGCATATTGTTATGACAAATTTCCAGGAATAAACTAATATCAATCACACGAAAGCACAGAAAAATATCAAGAAAATAAATAACACACGGATATATGTGATTCGGTTTGTAGCCCACGCTGAGAATAACTTTACTAAATTGTGAAGAATACAATATGAAAATCTCTCAATTATTCAATCCTTGATACACCCCGATAATCTCAGTATAATCTCTCTCTCAAACAATCTCTAAACTTTATACAGCAAACCAATAGAGAGCCACACAAAAAATCCAATAATAGCTCACGGGTTCAAAGGAGCCTGCAGGAATTGATGCTTGCCGCTGCTCAACAGAATCACTACACAAGGGGATATTATGTAGGCTAAAAACGGTGACCAAGAGATTGTTGCATAACATAATTCTTAGACGTAATAATTCTGAATGACTTGGACTCTTGTGAGTCCTTATCCCCT